>QLTV01003776.1:573601-612628 GCA_003457575.1 Thermophis baileyi
AGGAGAATTAGTTCTTAGTCCTTCTGATCATCAGTCTTATTCACTTGACTAACAAAGATATTCCATGTGCAGAGCATTACTCAACATTAATTTGGGTGCTGCCACTGAGGTAGGATCCTGTCCCAGGTTGCAGACTAGTATATTATTTCCTACAGCCAATTAAAATCTGAAGTGTTTTTCCTGGCCTATGAGTCAGTTTTTCATACTTACTGCAGCTGTAACAAAGAATCAAGAGGTGCTTTAAGAGAGCTGAAAATCTTGCCCAACAGCAGCCAGATGGGCATGAAAACTTCTTCCTCTATTTCTGGTTTTAAAAAGCAGTGACACTCACTAGAAACATCCATCATATTGAGCTAAAGAACTGAGTCTGCCTAGTCCATACATAAACGGTGGCATTTATACAATATATAGCCCCATTTCTTATTTCTCAAAATCATATCTGATGTTGATGGGCAAATGGATGGCCATAATAATTACTCTGAGTTTCATAGGGCCTCTAGGAAGAGAAGAAACATACCTTTTTACCACAGAAGTGACCAATACCATAGCAACAGTGGGGTGTTCCAGAACTCCCGGTGAGTTTTCGTGGCAGGCGGCACTGCCTGGCCTCTCAGACCGCCGCCCGCCACCGCCTGGAGCTCGCTTTTCACCACCACCCGCCCAAAGCCATGCAGGGAAACTTCCCAGGAGTTCCAGGACACCCCGAACTCCAGAGTTTTTCCTGCACGGCTTTTGCCAGTGGGGAGGGGTGAAAAGCAAGCTCCAGGCAGTGGCAGGCGGTGCTTCCCGGCCTCTCGGACCACCGCCCGCCACCACCTGGAGCTCACTTTTCACGCACATACCCGCCACCACCCAAAGTCGTACAGGGGAACTTCCCGGGAGTTCCAGGATGCTCCACCGCCGCCCCTCTCGGCCCCAGCGCAGTAGCTGCATCTCCCTTTCACAGATTGCGGGACCAGACCTCAGAAGGTAAGCGGGCATGGGGGACCGGTGGGAAGGCCGCGTGGAAGGCAGGCAAGCATGGCAGGGCTGTGAGGAAGAGAGTAGGCTGCTAGCTCCCTTCCACGCGGCCGGGCAGCCCCGAAATGTTTGCCTGCCTTCGATCCTGATGGGAGCTCCAGCCGCAGCACGGCAAAAGGAAAGTTCCAGAGCAGCAGCAGCGGTGCTCCAGGAGGGCGGCCCTCGGGGCCCTGGGAAAGTGCACAGTAAGGAGTTGCCGCTTTGGGTCCTCCCAGTCCAGAAAACGCTGCAGGAGAAACTACCGAGGGTGCCGGCGGGCTTCTCCGTCTACGCGAGCCCAGGGAGTGGCAGCAAGGAAGGCCTCAGCCAGTCCCCGGGCTCACATACACCGCGAAGCCCGCCGGCACTCTCAGTAGTTTCTTGCTGCCCCCCTACCGTCTGCGCCTCGTGAAGTTACTTACCTTTAGGCAGCCACAAAAGGAGGCAGCAGTAACGCAGGCAGGCCAGGAAGTCAGCAAGTGCTGATACGAGGCAGGGCGATCGGCGAGCCAGCGAGTCAGTGAGCAGTGGGTGGGTAGGCAGGCGGGGCAAGCATGGTGCGGACGGGCGGGGTGAGAGAGCGAGCAGCGACCGGGCACGCAGGGGGAGCAAGCGGAACTGGCACGGGGGGAGCGAACGGAACTGGCTCGGGGGCATGGCCAGGCTCTAGTTACTCCCGGTTCGACGAACCCATCCCTATTTTTACTACCGGTTCTATAGAACCAGTCCAAACTGGCAGGAACCCACCTCTGGTCCTGTGATAGGTCGGGTGTGAGTCATCAGTGAGTCTTGTGATGGGCCTTGTGATAAGGAGATTACATCAGGTCAGGGTCATTGGGAGGTGAACTGCTGGTGGGGGGGTTGCATGGGTTGGTTGTGGGTAAGTGCTGTTTCTGGTTGGCTAGGGGATTGATTTGGATTCTGAGGGGTTCGTAGGCTGGATGTAGGTCAATATGTCTGTTGATGAAATTGCTTGTGGATTGCCAGTATAATGTATAATGTACATTATAATGAAAACAGTTAGAGCTCCCGTAGTCTTCTCTTCTTGAAATGAAACATATCCAACTTATCCATCCATTCCTCATAGATTTTCCTTTTCATTTAATTTATATTAAATTATAACAATATTTTCAGATAATAATTTAATCATGAGCATGGCAGGTGGAAGCATGACCAATATTTTTTGTGTTGCTCCAATTGAATTGGTGCTGCTTGGTGTCATGTGGGTAGAGATTAAGGATTTGAGATCGTGGCATTTGACTGCCAGCCAGTGTTTGTGGATCCTGGTTTTTAATTGATGTGATGTATGTCCCACATAGAATTGGCTGCAATGGTTACCGTTGATTTTGTAGATTACATTGTTTCTTTCATCCTACTGTATTTTGTCTTTGGTTCTGGATAATTCCTGTTGGGGTATGGCTGTGTGTTTGTGGGCTATTGTTATTCCTAGGGGTTGGAGGATTCTGGCTGTCATTTCCAACACGCCTTTTGTGTACTGTAGGGTTAGTTTTTGCATGATGGTTGGCTGTGTGGTGTGGTGTGGTTTGAGTGCCCCCCCACACCCCATTTTGGGCCTAGGAGGCCTCCCTGAAGCCTCCTGGGAAGCGAAAATGGGCCTAGGAGGCCTCCCTGAAGCCTCCTGGGAAGCGAAAACGGGCCTAGGAAGCCTCTCTGAAGCCTCCTGGAAGCAAAAATGGGCCACAAGGGGGGAGCCCCCACGCTGCCCTTCCCCCTGCACCCTCTGCACCTCATTTTGGGCCTAAGAGGCCTCCCTGCACTTAGCTGGGAGCCAAAATGGAGCGCGTGGGGACTTCTGGAAGGAGCGGAACAGGAAGGGGTGGGGCTAGCCAGCTATTTAACTACCGGATCACCAGAACCAGTCAGAACCAGTTGAATCCCACCACTGATGCAAAGGTGTGTAATACAGCTTTTCACATTTTTGAGAATCCTTACAAAATATTTACATTACCTTTGCAAATATTTTTATATAAGGTGTGACAGACTTGGAAGCTGGACTCATCTGTATCTCTCTCCTGTAATAAGTTATCCAGTAACAGTAAAGTCTACTGGTTTCTCTTTGTGAAATCTCTTGCTCTCAGCATAGAAAGTATGCTGGTCAAGGGTTGCTGGAAATATTTCAGTATCTCCATCAGATTTTCCAGATAGATTTATTCAGAATTTGCATATTGGATGCTTAGGTGATGAAAATACTTAAGCCCCAAGCTGGTTCAATTAACTTTTCATAGCGTTGGTGACTATGGCAAAGAGACACTCAGATCTTAGAACTTTATCCTGCTATTTAACCCCTCCATCTGTGCTTTAGTGGCTAAAAAAAACCTGCCCTCTTTTAGTGCTACTATTTCAGAATGGTAAATTAAAACAGCATAAGATGGCAACTAAGGGTTAGACTTTCTGTGTTTCTTTACTGCCATCTAGTGATCTTTCTTTATCTTTCCAAGTCAGTAGTTGTATTTGCTCTGCCATAACAGTGCAAGAAGCATAACTAGAAAATCTGGAGTGAAAAAGCAGCAGTAAATATTTACAGCAAAGATAGTAAATAAATTCTTAGTCAAGATTTGATCCAGAGTTTAAGGAATATTGTTTTGCTTGTAAAACAGAGCATTAGGCAATGATCGTACCAATGTTCTGGCAGATATCAAGTTATCTGGATGATCAAAGTAAAAATGCATCTCAAGAAATAACACAGTTTCAGTTAGACTTTTAGAAATATTATGTCAGTACCTTATGAGCCCTTTATCCCAGAAACTCCCACTCTCTGCTGAAATACAGTCAGTACTGTTTCAGTTGAATTATAAAGCAATTATAGAATTATAGAAGCACAGCCTACTCAGAGTAACATCTTATTTCTGTGTAGACAAAGTACTCTTCCCAGAAATCTGGTATTTCATTTTTCTGCTCCCACCTTTAAGGAGGTAGTGATCTCTTAGACCAGGGGTGGGCGTGGCCAACTTAAGACCAGGGCTCTTAAACACTCAAAGAGCCACTTGGATCCGTTTCCCACAGAAAAAAATACACCGGGAGCCACAAAACCTGGGTGGGCGTGGCCAACTCGATGTCACTCCCACCCAACCAGTCACATGACCCCCCCAGCCACGCCTAACCAGGTTTTGTGGCTCCCCGTGTTTTCTTTTCTATGGGAAACGGGTGTGTGTGTGTGTGTGTGTGTGTCTTCCTCTCTCTCTTTCTCCTTCTTTCTCTCCCTCTCTATCTCCCTTTCTCCCTTTTTCTCCCTCTCCCTCCCACTTTCCCTCTGTGTTTGTGTCTCTCCCCACTCCCTTCGGGTGACCATCCTCCTCCCCCCTACTCTCGTGACCCCCTGGCTGGCTGTGGCTGAGCCAGGAGCGTGGGCATGCGCAGGGAGACCCTCCTCAAGCAAGCGCCAAAGCACAGCAAGGGCAAGCACGGGGTGGGTGGCCGCTCGCTTAAGGAGGGTCTTAACAGGACGCAGCTTCTCTCCTGCACTAATGCTCCTGCCATCACCTTGCCGTGTCATCCCCCACCCCCAGCAGCTCTTCGGCTGAGCGCGGAGGGTGCGAACTCCAGCCCGAAGCGGCAGGAAGCAAAGGCTGCCTTACGTGCAGCGAAGGCAGGTACAGGGTCGCTTCACTCCTGCACTTTCCGGTGACCCTCCTCCTCCTCCTCCCCCTCTCGTGATCCCCTGGCCGGCTGTGGCTGAGCCAGGAGTGTGCACACGCGTGGGGAGACCCTCCTCAAGCGAGTGCCAAAGCTCAGGAAAGGCGCGTGCGGGGCAGGCAGCGGCTCGCTTGAGGGTCTCCCCACACGTGTGCATGCTCCCGGCTCAGCCACAGCTGGCCAGAGGGTCACAAGAGGAGGAGGGGAGAGGAGAATGCAGGAGCGAAGCGGCCCTGTACCTGCCTTCATGCCACATTTGCGCGTAAGGCAGCCTTCACTTCCTGCCGCTTCGGGCTGGAGTCCCAAAAAGAAATAAGAGGGGCGAGGGGCGGGGCCAACCTGTTAAGGGACAAGGAGCCGCGGCAGAGGGCCCAAAGAGTCGCATGTGGCTCCAAGAGCTGTGGGTTGCCGACCCCTGTCTTAGACACTGGCTCTGTCCTTTCTTTGGAAACTTAGTTCAATGTTGCAAAGCTGGCTGCAGTAGAAAATGATTTTAGTAAGCTTAAGGCATACCTGGTCTTCAGAATCCAGACCACAAGTTTATACCATTGCATACATAGGATTTTTTTTATCTCTTTGCTGTAATATAACTGTCATCTAGATTTTTTTAATCCAAATATGGAGTCCTAAGGCTACAAACTAGACCATAACTCTTCAGGAGTGATCTCATTAGAAATTTTCTCCCAAGCAAGTTAAAATTCTACATAAAGAGACAACCATCATTTTTTAAAAAACTAAATAAATAGGAACATCCGCATCAATGGAAATAAAGGCACAATAGTATTTAAAATATTTTCATTATTTTCAGGCAAAAAATAATGGTACCAGAAATGTTATGGAAAGGAATTTCCATTACTAGAAGCACTTAGATAATTACTAGTATCTCACGTAGTGAGAAAACAAAGCATTACTTCACTTCATTGGGTGGATTCATCCTTACAGAAACCTATAAAGTACAGGTGGGGGAACAACTTGTATCCTACAAGAGCCCTTAGCTGCAAAAGATGCAGCTTGCAAAACTGTGGGAATGACTAGCAATTTTCTCTCTAGTCAAATAACTGGTAGGGAACTTACTATTATTTTCCCTTTGCTCTTAGCAATAGAAAATTGCTTTTCTGTTTCCCATCAGGCATTGATCATGTTGATCAATTGCCCTGTGAAAGTAGATGCATCATTTTCTGCTGCTAATGCTAAAGAAAACAGCTTTCCTGAGGAGAACTGCTTGCGGGTAGGGATGAGGGATATACTCTCCACAGACTCACTCAAAATTACTACAAGGAAAAGGAATTATGCTTCCATTCTCCTTCTCAATACCAGCATCATTCCTGTTACAGAAACCCAAGGATCTTGTGAGTTGGAAAGAAGAATACCATCTCATGGGCAGGGAGGGTGGTGAGAGAGGGATATACATGTAGTACATAAAAATGGGGACATATCAATATTAGCCATCTATTCAAATGCAAAATGAGAACTGGGACTGAAATCATACTAGAAATCAATACACATTATACTACTTCTTTTTTGCTGGGCCTAGTTAGTTTGCTCACAACCACATTTTGAAAAGGCTGAGTTTTTATAGACACTTAAAAGGCATGACGATGTAGAACATTAATAATCTAATTTGAATGTGATTGAATCATGTGTGATTGTAGCTCAATTTAATGTTTCTTGGAAAGGAAGCAACAAACATACAAACAAATTTCCAGTTCACCACCAGGGCACCCAGAAATGGTTTATTCTTTTTCCTAAGTTGCAATCCTGATCAAGATCTCTGGTCAAAGATCTATCTACTGTATGCAACATCTTGTTTCTCATTTAAAATTCTAGTCAAGGTCAATCTTATTCAAAGCAAATTGAATACAAAATCATATAATAACTATTCTATTCATAAGCTACTCAACTACTTTGTTCAGTATTGATTCTACATATTTATTTAGGACTTCCTAACTGTTTAAAATCCAACAGAAAAGGCAGTGCCGAAAGTCACTTATTAGAAAAAAGTAAATATCCATTTATGTTTTCACCAATAACTTCAAATAGTTGTTAAATAATATGATAGACCAGATGAATCTGTGGGACTCCATGGCCTTTAGCTGTTTCTAAGCATACCCTTCAGAAGATTAACCACAAGGAAGAATAATAGAACCACCTAAAATAGTATGTCAAAATCTAATTTTTAAAAGTGTTTCTTGAAAAATCAATTGTATTGAAAACTGTTAAGTTCTAAAAAACCAGTAGCAATGAAATAGTTATCTGTGCAATATATAGCTTAGTCTCCAGGTTAGCCATCTGTAATGAATGGAACTATTGAATATCATTCAGAAATAGGTGAAGGTTGTTCACTGGTCCAAAGACATTTGAGTACCTTGCCAAGGGTGCCCTATCTGAGTACTAGATGGAATGTCTCAAAGAAATAAATACACTTACAAATTGTTAAATGTGGTGGGATTTGTGCCAATATTTGTATACAAATACTATATATGTATGTATTCAACTAATAGTTGAATATATACACATATAGTATTTGTATACAAGAATTATACCGTAGTATTTTTAATAATATAATAGTTGGAGTTCTTTGTCAAAAGAATAAATAAGGTAGTGATATAGTGACATGACTATAAAGGTGAAGTCAAATTTTGATCCAATCTTTCTTCTTTTATGGTTTTGGGCACTTTCCTATTTATAACTATATTAATATGTAATTTTTGTGAATTCACACTGTAAATAATATTAGTTTTTTAGTGATTTTTAAGAGTTTTTTTTAATTTCACCTTTATTATTTTTATAAATATATTAAGGCAGTGAATATATCAAATATTCCTTTTTGTTCCTATTTTCTCCACAACTTTCCTGTGAGGTAAGTTGGGCTAAGAGAGAATGACTGGCCCAAAGTCACCCAGCTAATTTTCATGCCTAAGAGAGGACTAGAATTTACTAGTTTGTGGTTTTTAGCCTGGTGCCTTAACCACTAAACCAAACCTGGCTCTTTTGAAATTTTCAAAATTTGCTACCAAATTTCAGAAATTCAATTTTGGGTGGTTCTAGAAGTATGTGACCCATGATCCTCTGATTGATTGCCCCTGATATTCTTGAAGGCTGCTGTAATTTCATTTAACTTCAGAGTATTATGGATCTTTCTATGGGTATTGTGGGTAAGCATAATTATCAGGCAACTTTTTAATATTGTTTATCTGAATTATTGCATCTTTAAAATTGAAATTCTTGTTATATCTAAAAGTGACAATATTCACATTTTATTTTTTCTAGAAACTACCATGTATGTAAATCAGATATACAAAAACATAGTCTCAAATGATATCATACCACATTTAGCAAAATGAATGATTGTATTATTTTTTTAACTTACCTATGCATACTAGATCCATAAAACCATACATTCCATAGCAGATTTGAAAAAGGAGGTCTTTTCTTTGCCATACTGCATAGGGACTGAAGGCTGACCACAGAAGCCAAGTTACACTTGCTACTAAGAATAATGATCCCAAAATTACAGCAATCATCTGTACCTTCTCAACCAGAGTTACAGTAATGCTCTGCCACTAAAAGGAAGAAAAAGCAATATGAATAAAATATTAATCAAAAAATTCTAGGTCTATTTAAACTCATCATGACAATATTCAGAAAGTTGTATTATACAGTATTTGTTCATAGCATTTTTTCATATTCATTCTGGAGAAAGAAACTCCATTCATTTCATTAAATCATCTTAAATTGAATAACTTTAACAGTTTAGAAATGCCACAAATCTCTATTTGGACATTACTTTTCAATGTTTGGTAAAAACATGGTCCTTGTCAAAACTGGGTCCTAGAAAGAACTTTTAACCGGATTGAGTCTACTGTGTGCAACACAATGAAGGATGCTAATAAAATTTGTCATGTTTCCTCTCTGTCTGTCAGGATAATTGTACACATTAGAAATCCAATTGTAAAGATACATGCAGAAAATGCTTTCACTGTACATAGAACAGGAAACAAAAAAGGAATGCGTTTGAATGATGTAATGCTTAAGAATAAAGTTCTAAAAATTTATGAGCACATTTATTATAATACCCTACAATCCCCATTTCAGTGTCTCAATTTATATGAATATGCTTTTGAGCGGTTTTCAGGGAACATAACCCTAGCACAGAGAGTGAAGCCTGCATAATTAAATATATATTGTTTATAGTTACACATTAGTCTTTTAAGCATGCTTGTATATACAAATTCATTGTGATTAAAAAAATTTGGAGAATTTTTACTCATGACAATTGTAAATAATTTTTCTTCAGTGACGTATTATTTTTGCATGTATAATCTTACCACAAAAGGACAAACCAAAGTTTTTCCCATTCTTCAAAGCAGAACTGTCTCTTATGTGAGAATTATTCTTTTATTCAACCATATAAAGTAGATTAATACAAATTTATACCCCATCATTTTACTCAAACAGGCAATTAACCAGGGGTGAAATTCAGCAGGTTCTGGAGAACCAGTAGCGAACATTTTGAGTAGTTCGGAGAACCGGCAAATACCACCTCTGGCTGGGCCCCAGAGTGGGGTGGGAATGGAGATTTTGCAATATCCTTCCCCCAGGAGTGGGGAGGGAATGGAGATTTTGCAGTATCCTTCCCCTGGAATGGAGTTGGAATGGAGATTTTGCAGTATCCTTCCCCTGCCTCGCCCACCAAGCCACGCCCACAGAACCGGTAGGGAAAATTTTTGAATTTCACCCCTGCAATTAACATTTCTTTTAAAAAAGTAAAAACATAAATCAAAATTACCACCAAAATTGTCAGAGATCTTCTGAAAGAGATACAGAATGGTTAAAGAATGGATGGTAGCTTGATTTCTTACAGCCTCATCTGTCATATAGATACAATACAATCTACAGTATATGACATAGATTGTATATACTCTATATTTCCACTCTTGGTGACCCAAGTGATGCTGCGGTCACCCTTTCATGGTGCCTGAAGGCTATGGAGGCCTGGATGAGGAACAAAAGGCGTCAACTGAACCCTAGTAAGACCGAATGGCTTTAGGTATGGGACTTTGTCATCCTTCAATCTGGATGGGGTGGCACTGTCCCACAAAGACCCAGTCTGCAACTTGTGGGTTCTCCTGGACTCGTTACTTCTGTTTGAGGAACAGGTGGCAGTTGCGGCTGGTACAGCCTTTGCAAAACTTTGTTGTGCGCCAGTTGCGGCCTTTCCTGGACCAGGATTCCCTGCGCTTAGTCGTTCAGTCCCCAGTCATCTCATGACTGGACTATTGTAATACGCTCTACATGGGACTACCCTTGAAGAGCATTCAGAAGCTACAGCTGGCGCAGGGTGTGGCAGCATGGGTAGTTTTGGGGCCCCCAAGAATGGCCCCTCTAGCACCATTGCTCTGCAAACTGCACTGGTTACCAGTCTGCTTCTGGGTGCAATTCAAGGTGCTGGTGATCATCTTTAAAGCCATTCATGGCATGGGTCAAGGTTACTTGAGGGACTGTCTCATCCCACTGGGACCCATTCATGCTGGCAGAAGAGGCATGCTGCAGGTCCTGTCAGCCCGCGTATTCTGGCTGACAGGGTCCAGCAGGATGACCTTCTCTGCTGTTGCTCCTGCCCTCTGGAACATCTTGCCCCCCAATGTGAGGTTGGTCCCCAACCCTTCTATCTTTTCATAAGGGCCTAAAGATGTGGCTGTGCCAGTAGGCTTGGTGCCCCAGTGTGGGATCAGCGCAATGGAGGTGGTTGATTGAGTAATAAGAGTTACCCTATGGTAAGATGGACAGCCAATAAATTTTATAAATAAATAAGTAAACAAACAGACTAAACAAACAAACAAACTTTATTAGAATGCACTTGCATTGATAAATGATGACACAAGTCAGTGCTGACTCTTAGAAATCACACAGAGAAACCTTCTCCAGGATGACCTGTCCCCAGCCTGGCCCTTCAGATATTTCAAAAGTATATCCATTGCTGCTGTAATTGAGTCCATCCACTTTGCTACTAATCATTTTCTTTTTCTTTCTACCTTTCCCAGAATTTTAGACTTTTGAAGAGTTCTGGGTCTTTGTATAATGGGTCCAAAACAAACAAACAAACAAACAAATAAATAAATAAATAAATAAGAGGAAGATTGCTTATCACACTGCTTGAAGATCCAGCCAAAAAGGAAGAAAACTAATTTTAAATGCAAGCATTTAACTCCAGAAGAAATCTAGGTATTTGTTGTGTTTTGCTGGTTATCAGTATATCTTGGCTATTGAACTGAATAGTTCAGAGTTTATATCCAGTATATGAATGTCAA
The DNA here is from genome assembly GCA_003457575.1 of Thermophis baileyi. NCBI lineage: Eukaryota > Metazoa > Chordata > Lepidosauria > Squamata > Dipsadidae > Thermophis > Thermophis baileyi. Next base: position 584,566 of record QLTV01003776.1, read on the forward strand.
ATGAAAAAGCATAGGAGCATACCAGAGAGCTAAAGCAGTAAGAAATTGAATTTCTAGAAATTGTTAGCAGAATTGTGCAAAATAGTATCATGGATGAAATAGCATTGCCAACATTTCATATTCTAACTCTTGATAAAGACACAAACAGTATCATCAATACTGACATTTTACTTTAAACTGTGATCCATATATTCCTCAAATTATGAAACCTTACTTGAAGAAGGAGCGTTGATCTTACCTGATATGCTCCTTCTCGAGGGGGTGGATATAGCATCCAGGAATGGGTTGACCTCGTCATCTAAGCTTATTGGACTGAGTCTGTCAGAGCTGTTGTGGACACGCCTCTGTTACTATCCCTTCCAGCTTTTGACAAAGATGAAGCAACAGACCTGACATGCCAATAGTCTATGAAGCAAGGTTCTCCTCCTACCGATCGTCAACCAGACTGCTATTAGGGTAGGGCTGGATGCTATATCCACCCCCACGAGAAGGAACGTATCAGGTAAGACCAACACCCCATCTCCATAGTGGTGGATATAGCATCCAGGAATGGGACATACCAAAGCTGGCCTGTCCTTACGGGTGGGCTGTAGTCTGGTCCGATCTCCCTTGGTCCTCGTGGACTCTTTGAAGTACCCGTCTGCCAAATGCCACTTCTGCAGAGGCAAAGATATCCAATTTATGTCTAATAAAGGGGAGGACCAAGTAGCTGCATGACAGACCTCCTCGACAGAGGCCTGCGTAGCCCACGCTGCGGTCGTGGCCACACTTCGGGTAGAATGAACAGTAATCCCCCTGGGTAGCTGAAGATCCTGCACTTCGTAGGCCTTTGCAATGGCAGATCTCAACCATCGCCCCACCGTCGAAGGGGACACCCTGTTTCCCAACGTGGCCGGCTGGAAAGCAATAAACAAGGACTCTGTCTTCCTTATAGTGGCAGTCCATTTGATGTAGATGCGGAGGGCCCTCTGTACATCCAAGGTGTGCCACCTTTTCTCCAAGGGGTGGGATGGTTCCGGGCAAAAGTTAGGTAGTATCAGCTCTTGTGATCTGTGGAACCAGGAGTTCACCTTGGGGACGAAGGAGGGATCCAAACGCAAAACTACCCTATCCTTGTGAAAAACACACAAGTCCTTCCTCACTGACAGAGTGGCCAGCTCAGACACCCTCCTGGCCGATGTGATGGCCACAAGGAACGCCACCATACAGGTAAGGTAGCGCAGGCTGGCCGACTGCAATGGTTCATAAGGAGCCCCTGTGAGGGAATTTAAGACTTTGGACAGGTCCCAGGTAGGGTACCTGTGCACTACCAGAGGACACAAGTTGGTAGCTCCCTGGATAAATCTACGGACGGTAGGATGTAAAGCGAGGGATTCCAGCTGCCCACACACCAACACCGAAGACAAAGCCGCCACCTGTCTCCTGATCGTATTGGGCGATAGCCCCCTATCCAGTCCATCCTGAAGGAACTCCAGGATTTGGGCTATGGAAGTGGCCATTGGGATAATGTCTGCCTTGGCACACCACCTGCAAAAGGTCCTCCAGGTGGCATCATAGATGTGGGTAGTGGAGGGACATCTGGAGGCCTGGATCGTCCTAATGACCCTGGAGGAAAAATTGTCCCCACTCAGAATGCTCCGCTCAAGTGCCAGGTGGTCAGCTGGAACCACTGCAGCTCTGGATGGACCAGGGACCCCTGGCTGAGGGAGATTCGGTTCTGAGGGATCCTCCAGGGTCGTGCCACCAAAAGTTTTACCAGGTCCACGAACCAAGGTCTCCTGGGCCAGTGGGGAGCTATGAGAAGGACTTCTGCCCTCTCTGCCAGGATCTTCCTGATCACACGGGGAAGCAGTGGCAGAGGGAATGCATACAGTAGCCCCAGAGGCCACGGGCTGCATCGGTCCCTTCTGCCCCCTGAGCCACAAACCTGGAGAAAAACCTCGGTAGTTGAGCGTTGGCTAGGGTGGCAAACAGGTCCACTTCCGGGAGGCCGAATAGGTCCGTGATCTCCCAAAATAAGGACGGGTGCAGGCGCCACTCTTCGTGGTCGAGCGAGGCTCTGCTGAGCCAGTCCGCCTGCACATTTGACACCCCAGATATATGTTCCACCTTGATGGAGTGCAAATGTCTTTCCCCACAGGAGCCTAGGCGTCTTGCCCATGAGGGACTTAGAGCGGGTGCCACCTTGGCGATTGATGTGTGCCTTGGTGGCCACGTTGTCCATCAGTATCAGGAGGTGATGCCCTGAAACTGACTGCTGGAAGTGGCAAAGGGCCAGGTGGATAGCCCTGAGCTCTAGCAAATTGATTTTCTGGGTCTGGTCCTTCGTGCTCCACCGCCCTTGAGCCATCTGCAAGTGAAGGTGGGCCCCCCAACTGTACAAGCTGGCATCTGTCATTACCATGAGACGATCGGGCTCCCGGAATAAACTGCCCCTGCTGATGGCCGGGGACCTCTACCAGTCGAGAGACCGGGCGACCTCCTTCAGAACTTGTATCTTTGCCAGTGAACTGCTCCTGCCTGACCTCTGGAAAGGTAAGAGAAACCATTGAAGATCTCTGGAGTGCAGATGGGCCCATGGGACAATGGCAAAGCTGGACACCATTTTTCCCAGGAGTTGAGAGAGTACGGTTAAATGTACAGTTCCCTCTCTCTGGACTCGACCTGCCAACTCCTGGAGGCTGGTCTGCCGCTCCTGGGATAGGTACACCATGCACTCCACAGTATCTATGATTGCTCCCAGGTGGAGCAGGCGAGTGGAGGGTAACAAATGGCTCTTCTCCAGATTTATGGAGAACCCGTGGTGTCTAAGAACATGGACAGTGACCCCCAGATCCTCCCGTGCTTGATGTTCGGAGGAGGACTGGATCAGGATGTCATCCAGGTAGCACTGGACATGCACGGGCAGAGCCCGTAGGTGAGCTGCCAGGGCAGCCAACAGTTTTGTGAATGCCCTGGGCGCTGACGATAGCCGAAACAGTATAGCAGTATATTGGTAGTGCCAGCCGGCAAATTGGAATCTAAGATATTGCCTGTGCAGAGGTAAGATAGGCACATGTAGATATGCCTCTGTTAAATCAATGGATGTGAGGAAGTCATCCTCTCTCACGCCCTCCAGAATAGTAAGAAGTGAATGCATTTTGAACCGCCAATAAACGATGTAGTGGTTGAGTCTTTTGAGGTCAAGAATAGCTCTCCATACCCCAAGGCCTTGGGGACAACAAAAAGAATCAAATAAAATCCCTGCCTGTGCTGATCATCAGGGATGGGCTGGATGGCATGGATGTCCAGCAAGTGCTGTATGGCTGTCTCCATGAGGATCCTTTTGGAATGGTCTTTGGAGACTGGGCAGCGAATAAAAAACCTCGGGGGAATGGAGAAAAATTCAAGGAAGAGACCTGATCTTACTGTCTCTCTGACCCAAGCGTCCGATGTGGTCTGCAAAGTAGGCCAATCGACCTCCGATGGGATACAAAGGTATGCATTCACTTGGGACGGCGAAAGGTACAACTTCCTCCTCCTCGAAAGGGCCATTTCGACTTAAATGGCCGGCCTCTATCCAGCCTATCCTGCCTTTGCCTCTGTCTCTGGGTATAGAACCCTTGGTAGCGCTGGGGTCCCGCACCTGGATCCACAGGATGAAAGGATGGCCGGCAGAAGTAGGGAGAGGAACGGAAGCCCCCTTCTCCCTCTCGGCTAGATTGGGGAGCGTGAAGCTTCGCTAAAACGAGGGGAGGCAAAAGCCTCTGCTTCTCCTCAATCAGTTTGGGAGCGCGGAAGCTCCACCTCAATTCGAGCGTCTTGAGCGGGAACACGAAGCTCCTCTAATGGCGGCTCCACCAACTGTCACTTTGGGACTGCGGAGCTCCACTAATCGCTGTCAGGCCGAAGCCCTGGGTCCCCTGCTGTTAGTTTTGTGAGCGCGAAGCTCTGCTGTCAGTCTCAGAGCTAAAAGCCAAAGTTCTGTTCGTTTATGCTGTTTGTTTTGCTGTGTGAGGAATTGCCTCAGTTTGCTCTGACAGCCCTTTATATCCACTGACTAGCATCCTGAACCGAAGCTCTCGCTGAATACACCCGCCCCCAGTGACTCAACCTGATGTTTGGGAGTCAGCTGGGCATACAACTCACGGATTGAAGAATTCGGTGAATATAGTATCCAAAAATTTTCTGTCAAAGAATGGAGGAATGGTTGGCATGTCTGTCCAAGCTGAGTGATTGAGTCAAAAAGCTGGAAGGGATAGCAACGGAGGCGTGTCCTCAACAGCTCTGACAGACTCAGTCCAATCAGCTTAGATGACGAGGTCAACCCATTCCTGGATGCTATATCCACCACTATGGAGAATATTACAGTTTCAAGTCCATGATGCTACAGCAAGAATCTCTGAATTCAAATAGCTTAATTAAAATAGAATGATGTGATGAAAAGGATGATGGTGCCATCATGATATTGCAAAGACTCAGTAGTGTAACCATATAGATAAAAAAATGATACTCTACACTTAGTCCAGCAATATGACATTACATGCTAATTGAGTTGTATTACAGACTAACAGACTGGAATTAACCTAGTGTACTTTTTAAAAATATATTATTTGTTTGTTAGTTTGTATTCTGCCTTTATGAGTGGAATAACTCAAGGTGGAAAATATATCCAATACATCTTCCTCTTCCTATTTTCCCACAACAACAACAACATTGTGAGGAAGATAGGGCTAAGACACAATGATTGGCCCAAAGTCACCAGCTTTCATGGCTAAGGTGGTACAGCTTCTCACTAACCATTAGACCAAAGTGGCTCTTTACACAGCATACTAAAATTGGGAGATAAATTTATGTAATTTATAGGCCATCCAATTCATAAATAACTTTGGGTAACAAGTTTACAAGTTTAAACCAACACCTGAGAGGAAAAGAAGGAGGAGGGGGGAGGAGGATGAGGATGAAAATGATAACCCAGGACTAACATACCCAACATATTAATGAAGTCCCCCCCAAAGGCAAATGCTTCTTAACCCAGAGTCTGGGAAAAGAACCAGGTCTTCAAGGCTAGTTTAAAGGACAATAGGGCTAGGACAGGGGTGTCAAACTCGGTTTCATTGAGGGCTGCATCAGGTGTTTGACCTTGGGGGGTGGGGGGCCCAGGGGGGCATGACCAGCTCAACATCACTCATGTCGGGGGCATCTGTGGTGGCCTGAGCGCTCTGCCAGTGAAAATGGGCTCCCGAGCTCCATTTTTGGCTGCGACGGCCTCCTGCAACCCTCCTGCCAGCGAAAACAGAGCTTGGGAGAGCCGCATGTGGCCCTCCTGAGCTCCATTTTCACTGGCAGAGGCATCGCGGGCCAGTCCTTCACTGTTTCCAGGGCAGCCTCGCGGGCCAGATCTTAGCACCTCGCAGGCCGGATCCAGCCCCTGGGCCTTGAGTTTGACACCCGTGGGCTAGGACAACTGAAACCACCAAAGGAAGACTATTCCAGAGCATTGCTGCCACAACAGAGAAGGCATACTATCTGGGTCAGTAACTGTTTTAACTGACACCATACTAGAACATGTTCAGCATTTAGTTCAGCACTCAAGTCATTACCAAGTTGGATAATTACAGGAATATCTGCAGAAATATGGCACAGTGACCACAGATTGGGAGAGGTTGGTCAATACCAAAGAAAGGAGACTTAACAGAATATGCAATCTATTATACAATGCCCTTAATTTCACATGCTAACAAAATGATGCTTAGGATCGTCCAATGCAGATTAGGGCCTTACATGAGAAAGGAGAGATGCCAGATGTTCAAGCTGATTTTACAAATGGCCAAAAAAACAAAAGGCATTGTTGTTGATGCACACAACATAATTTAGAAAGTCAATATATGCCTCATTGGTTATAGAAAGGACTTTGATTGTATCAGCCATGGAAAGCTGTGAATATACTTGGGGAAAATGGGATCCCAGAACTTCTCATTGTCCTCATGAGAACCTTATACACAGGAAACCATAGTCAAGAAGGAAAAATGATAAAACAGACTGGTTCTAAGTCAGCAAAAGAATGAGAGGTGGTTGTATACTCTCCCTTTATTCATTCAATATACCGGTATACACTGAATATATATTGAGGAGGGTTGGACAAGAACAAGATGAATCTGTGGTTTTAAAACTAGAGGAAGAATCATGAATTACCAGTGCTAAATTGAGGATACTAGTCTGATAGTTTATCACATTTTGGACCCATTATACAAAGATCCAGAACTCTTCAGTTCTGGATCTAAAATGCTGGGAAAGGTAGAAAGAAAAAGAAAATGATTAGCAGCAAAGTGGATGGACTCAATTACAGCAGCAATGGTTATACTTTTGAAAGATCTGAAGGGCCAGGATGGGGACAGATCATCCTGGAGAAGGCTTCTCTGTGTGATTACTAAGAGTCAGTCAGCACTGACTTGTGTCATAATCATATAGAATAGAATAGAATAGAATAGAATAGAATAGAATAGAATAGAATAGAATAGAATAGAATAGAAACAGAGGAAATAGATAGAATAGAATAGAATTTTATTGGCCAATTGTGATTGGACACACAAGGAATTTGTTTTGGTGCATATGCTCTCAGTGTACATAAAAGAAAAGATATGTTCGTCAAGAATCATAAGGTACAACACTTAATGATAGTCCGGGTACAAATAAGCAATCAAATCATAGTAGGAACCAGTCAATATAAATGTATCAATGCAAGTGCATTCTAATTAACTCTTTTTTTTTTGTTTTGGTTCTATAATGTTGATCCTAGAATTTTGCCCTTGGAACACACCCTGCCCCCAATTTTAAAGAATAGAATCACTGTTTATTTAAACAGAATCAAATCAAACCTTTATTGTCAATGCACAACATGTGTACAATGAAATTGAATATTGAATAAAGTTATATAGTAATGAATAAAGCAACATGGAATAAATAACTGGTTCCTGAAATAGATGTTTTGGACTACAGTGATTATAATCCCTAGCCATTATAGTTTGGGATTAACCAAATAGTCCAAAATATCCGAGAGTACCAGCTATGGGAAAGCTGGAGTAATTAACAACATTCTGAGATCAAAGTATCCCAGTAGGAAGTGGAAGCTTTGCATTTGCAATTTGATGAAGAAATAGAGATTTCACAGCAGGATTTTAATACAGAACGTAAGTGGTTCCTAAATTGTAGAACATCTACTGTGGGGGAGCCTGTATGACTATCTCACTGCTGGCATTTTCGTGAGCAGTTAAGATGTGGCTTTTAAATAATGTTTGTGGCCTAGATTTTTATCATTATTTTGCTTTCTGCTGTAACTTTTCTGTGGCTGTCAATAGTTTTATATTTGAAGTGATTGCTTTTAAATATTGTATTATAAAAGGAATTTATGATCACTGATAAATTAGAGAGAACATGCATAGTGTGGCTTTTGGAATTCTTTCCAATCCCTTAATAGCAGCTCCACATTAGGCCACATCAGCAGGAGAGAAGAGGAAGGGACATAGAGTGAAGAAGGGATTTTTTTTTTCTGGGCATTTTGCATTGAAATCAGATCCAGTCCATTTTCAGACTAGATCTTTTTACTGTTGATTTGTCCCAAACCAAATCTGGTCCAATTCTGTTTTGTTTTCAGTGAGTTATCATGTTAAGTCCTGAGACCCCAAGCCTCTTTACATAATTCCTATTCAATATTCCATTGGGTTGAAAAAAATAACAAATATAAAAATGAAGTACAGTCCATGCTTCACTCTGTGTTCAAGATGTCTTCCTTTTTTGATTAGCAGCTAACTAGCTGAAATTTATAGGCTATAAATTAGTGCAGTTATTCAGTAGCTGAGAATCAGTTTTCTTTCCTAACTTCATCTATACATTATAGTCTACCTCTCATATTAGATTGAGTTGAAACTACCCGTACATAAACTAATTCCATTGAAATAAGTGAATTTATTGTAAGTAAAGGTCTAACTGCAGGTGCCAATACAACTGTCCTGTAGACAGAAATTAATGAGAATAAAGGTGTGTGCAAGAAACAGTTCAAATTAATGAAAACAGTATCTTATATCTATTTTAATGCTGATGCTCTGTTTTGGGGGTGGGGTGTATGTATATTTATATGTGATATATGTGTACCACTGCATTTTCTAATTGTTGTGAGCTTTTCTGTAAGAGTCAACAGAAAAACAAAATATAATGCTACTAAACAAATTAATAATTAACATTTGTCCTATTACTGTAACAGTAATAATATTGAGAACATGGCAGAAATGACCACAGCATAAGATATGCGGGTAGGCTTAGCTTAGACAAGAAAACTTCTTATCTCAGCTAAATTCACCCGGACAAATTTAATGGCCAAAATATGTAGAGCACATTTTATGCATCCTTTTTTTAGGGAATTACAATGTTGAAAAAAATGATAAGAGATTTTGGATGTTCAGAATATATATTTTACAAATATTAGATGCCAACTTCATTGTGTATGCAAGAGAAGCAAAGCCAAAAATAATTTGCTTGCAGCATGCACAGAAATGAGAAAACCTAGGGATAAGAAATTCTTATCCCCTATCCTATTCAATCAGCTGAGCTCCATTAATCCTACAGATTTAACTAAGTAATGAGGAATAGTCAGGCTTGTAGAATTCTGGGCAACTGTTACTCTCATAGATGTAATAGAATATTCAGGTTCAGTATAAAGAATAATGCTACACAATTTAAAACTAGAATTTGTGAGATATAATTTTATTTTATTGTATAATTTTATTCTATTCTATTATTCTAGTGTAGATATCCTGATGCATCTTAGGGTTGCAAAAATATAGATGACCATTAACCGGGAGAAAAGAGGTAGAGAAGTCTGTACCTCTTTTCTGATACTTATGATAGCTAAAGAGGACTGATAAAATTATTTTAATTAATTGACAATGAGCAGCACATTAATGTATTTGCTTAATTAATATAGTGCTTAATTAAGACTTGAAGAAAAGCTAATAGCAGTTTAATGAAATTTTCCTTTAACATTAAGGGTTTTTTAAAGTGAACTACTGTAGTAGTAAGAAATAGTAATAAGTGGTTGTAATTGGCTATCCTGAACAGAGGTGGGTTCTTACCGGTTCTATCCGGTTCTTTAGAACCATTAGTAACTTGGTGATGACGTCACGGAGCCAGTTCTGTCGGTGTTTCCGTGGGCACCGCCATCTTGGATTTTGCTTCTGCTTCTGCGCAGAAGCTAATTTTTGCTTCTGCTTCTGCGCAGAAGCTATTTTTTGATTGCTGCAGGCATGCTTGCGCGTGCACGGCGTGACCCTGAGCGAACCGGCAGCAAAAGGATCCAGAACCCACCCCGATCCTGAACCATTTCCTTCCCCCGTACCATGCAGTTCAGGATTATTCAGTCTCTAGTCTTTGGTCCCTCTCTGGAATATTCTGCCTCCTCCCTGGGAAGGTGCAGTACTACTGCCAACATTCCCCCTCACTCCTTCTTCAACTACACATTCCATCCAAGTTAAGAACCAGCAGAGATGGAGGGCTGTTGGTTAGCGAAGGGATTGCAGATTGTTAGTGTGCTATAATGGTGAGTTGGAGATGGCTAAAGAGGTAAAAAGACTAGGAACAAAGGGATAAGAAGAGAAGTCACACAGAAACTAAGAACTGCAAGGCTCAGAAGACAATTCCAGGAGAAAAAGACAAAGTGGTGAACTGGGGAAGGGTGATTGCTGTTAGAAATATGGATATGTGTAGGTAACAAATATGGAGAAATTGTTAATCAATTCAGCAATCCATCAGAATAAACACCTCAGACAGTCCAGGCAAATCTGACCTGGGATAAAGAAGACTGACCATCTTGTCATTTTGCCAGCTCTTTTCTATTCAGAATCCATTAAGAGTAGTGATGGTTGTTGGTGCAAAAAAGTGGTAGAAAGTAGTAGAAAACAGTTGTGTGGTATCCAAGAGGGTTCGGATAAGCAACCAGACTCCATTATAACCAAAGAGACATATATAAGCTTAGTAAGTAAAATGATAACATCTATCTTCTAGCTTTTAGAAGGTTGAGAAAGATTCTTCCTGATTGATAGTAAGAAAAGACAATTGTTCTTCCTATGTAGCCAAATAAACATTGGAATAATTTCATTACTCCCTTGTCCTGCTGAATATTACATGTACCTATTGTATGATACAACTGTACATGCCAGGGGTGGGTTCCTCCCAGTTCGGACCGGTTCTCCTGAACCGGTAGCAGCCCGCTGGTGACATCACGATGACATCACCGAACCAGATCAGTCGGTGCCGGTCCGTGGGGGCCGCCATCTTTTTTTTATTTTATTTTTTTGAATTTTTTTTTTTGAATTTTTTTGGGGTTTTTTTTTTCCTTCTGAGCATTTGCGGTTTTGTTACTGCACATGCGCACGTGCGCACAGCGCGCGCGCGCCCACGTAGCGTGCCCACACGGTGCGCCCACATGGCGCACCCATGCGGCACGCCCACGCGGCACGCCCACGCGGCACGCCCACGTGGCGCAGGAGGGAGAAAACCGGCAGCGAGGTAAGTTGGAACCCACCCCTGGTACATGCCCTCTGTGTTCTGTGAGTTTCATACTTCAGAATAAGTATTACATGTTAAGCTGCTTTTGTTTTTAATCCTTGGCATAATCCTTCATTAGTTTATCATAAGCTAGAGTCTGGGTGGTTATTCTAACAAATCCAACAAAGATTTGTTCACCCACTGCCCAGCTCTGTGGAAACCTGTGTTCACTTCGCTACCTAACAGGGAATAAAAGGAGGGCAGACTATTAGTCCATTAGTGGAGATTTTTGCTTCCAATGCTATCTCATTTCCAGGAACTTATTCATATTTATATGAATTTAAGCAACACCCAGCTCTCAAGATTCTAAAAGCTTCATAATAAGATTAAAAGGAAAAGATAGATAAATCCGATATCCACATTTAAAAAAACCAGAAGCTCAAACACCATGTAGTCATAACAGTACTAAAAATCAATCCCCAAATGCCTGCTGGAATAAAGCTATTTTCAGTGCTCTATGGAATGCAAATAAGTTGGGCTCCTAGTGTATCTCTAATGTAGGGTGTTGTATAACCAGGCAGCTATGATACAGAAGGATTGCCTTAGGCTCTTTGTCCCTTTGCATTCTCAAGGGGACAGGAGGACCCTAAAGCATCCCCTTCCTGCTTGTGCCCAGGCTGGGCAGACAGTCCGTAAAGTATCTTTGAACTTAAATATATAAGTCTTTATAAGCCCAAAACAGCATTTTGAATTGGATTCACTCACTGGAGAATTGGCTCTCAACACCAACATTTGTGCCCACTAAAACTTCTGGGATCTTGTAAGAGGCAATGGGATGCAGAGTACATTATAAAGCCTATTCATATAGTGATGAGGGCATGAGTCACTGTTGGCAGATAGCGCTGCAATCAGCACAATTGGGCCAATGCCTCTCTGGTCATGACTTCCATTTCCAGCAGAAGTCATAAGTCTAGAAAGACATCCCAAATTCAGAACTGTTCCTTCAAAGGGCAAGTAACTTTGTCCAGAGCAATCACCAGAAGCCTGGCTATTTCTATATTGTTGAGATTCAGATTAAATTTGTTTTGGCTCATTCAGACCTATTCAATCTCAAGACACCAGGTCAGGATTTCCACACCATTTCTGGCATGGCTTGAGATAGTAATGTATAATAGACTATCATGATTATCTTTCTAGGTTGAGAAACAACTTCTTTCTATTGATTAACACCTCATAGACAGCACAAATAATCATGAACACAGTTTTAACTAAATCATGTTAAATAAAAAAAGGAACAAGACAAGATTGCCCACTATCTCTTCTCTTATTTATTTTAGTTCTTGAAATACTAAATAGAGATATAATACAATATGAAAAGATCACAGGTATAAAAATTAAGAAAGACTCATAAAAGTTAAGAGCTATTGTAGATGACTTAGTTTTGATTTTGGCAGAATCTTTAGAGCAGAACCAATACTAATAGGTGCCTTGGGTGCAATCCTAAAACATATGGAGCATCATTTGAATACCAAAATCATTTGGCTATTGATTTCCAATAGAAGTTAGGCACTGAGCCATGTATCTATAAACTGACTCATGATTTTCTTAATGGGAGCTAAGCATGAGATACTGTAAAGACTATATAAATTCAAGGAAGCTTTCACTAATTCAACTACTTGTTATCTGACTGCAGAACACTGACAAAATCACCATCAGTCAACTCCAAATAGCATTTTTACTTGGAACAGCTAACATCCTGCAATGATGCCAATAACACCATCAAACAAGAACATCCCAGGTCCTTAGGAAGAACTTGATAGATGGATAAAAATGTCAAATCCACTGTAAACATCTGGCTTGACTGACTAATAATAATAATATAGGCAGACATGTCACAGTGAACAGCAAGGGTATTGTCCTAACCACTCATCCCCAATACGAACTAAGTTATTCAAAACAAGACAGCTGCATACCATTCTATGACACAATTAACAGCATACTATTGCATTGTCTCAAGGTAGGCCCAAACATAGGCTCCTACCATATTCACTGTTTATTTCTCACTATTTTTATTCTACAGATCTCTTCATTCTTTTCATTTCTCAGAGATAAATCAATGGACTTTTCATATTGGCAGCACTCTTGTCACTTCTTTAGTCCACAAAGCAACCTAGGATTGCCCACCAGATTACAGGGAAATCCTCAAGCACCCTCAGGAAGCCTTCTGGATCCATCAGACACCCAGGGCAGACCATAAAAAAGTCTACCACTTTGGCAAAGAAGAAAGGTAATATAAATGTAAAGCTTGTACTTTAATTGCCTCACATCTCTGAGGAATTTTCTCAGCTACTACAACAAAAAGAGAATATGTCCAGCTGACCTACTTTACAAGGCAGCCAGTATATTAGGGAGATAAATTCTTTTCTTAATGGGGGAAAAACCTTTTGTTATTTGCATTGGGAGGAAATTTTGTGCTGGTACCCTTATGCATTTTTAAAAAAAGATAATTGCAGATTGAGAGGATGGGTTTTTCTCTAAATTTTAGCATGAGAAGAAAAGGTTAAAAGATATGTTATGTTCGTGGTTTCTTCCCCAAACCCCCAAAACTTTACTCTTAGACTGTCTACTGTCAACCTCACCCCATTCCTAAGAGGTCTTTAAGGGGCGTGCATAAGCGCACCAGCGTGCCTACCGTCCCTGTCCTAATGTTCCCTTTTATTCGTATCCATTTCATGTATTCATAGTTATGTTTATACTTATATGTTATCTAATACATGCTTGATGAAATAAATAAATAAATAAATAAAAATAAATAAATAAAAATAAAATAAATGTGACAGATTGATAGTGGAAATTATTTTATATTACCTGGCAAGGCCTTTTCATTTTAATTGCTATAACTTGGTATCTGTAACAGCAGAGTTCACAAGTCCATGATCCTCTTTCACTGATCCACTTCAGTAGGCAGAGTTGATGTGTATATCTTACAGAGCCATCACAGCGACAAGGATTTAGCAACTCACCCTAGAAAAAGATTAAAAATTTAAATAAATATTAAACTTTTAAAATTCCAAAATACAACACCTTTTTTAAAAAAAGGTCTTATTGGCTGAATAAATCTAATTTTTTCTTTCAATAACATCATTTTGTAGATTCAGTTGCAATAATCGTTACCTTTCTTATTCTTAAATTAATCTCAACTATGGAATGAAAAATACAAACTCATAACTAAACATTTTTTATGTTGTTTTTCTTAGACTTGAGTTTCTCCCACAATTGAGGATCTATTTTTGCACTATGTTTGTTTGGTTCTCACAACAAGGTTTATCAATGTGTGAAGCAACAAGGGGTTTTGTTTTTCAACCAGCTTGTCAGAGTCTGAGAGGGCTGAGAGAGAATGACTAGTCCAAGGTCACCAAACTGGCTGTTTTCTTAGGGAGAACTAAATTTCCCTGCTCCTAGTCTAGCAATCTACACCCAAATTGCACTACAACACACTGGCTCTCAAAAACATTCTTGATTATTTGTCTAAAAATGTTTTAGTCTATTTTTATTTCATCATTTCAAAGAAATCAAAACTGGCTCAAATATTGGTACAATACAAAAATTTATATGTTGCCTCATTTATCAGATTTCAGACTTTACTTAAGTAAATAGACATATGATGTAACAACTGTAAGGATATATAAAAATTCTAATTCTGAAGTAATTTAGATTGTAATCCTTAATTATTAGACTACAGGTAATCCTCAACTTACGATTATAATTGAACCCAAAATTTAAGTTGCTAAGTGAGAAATTTAAGTGAGTTTTGCCCCATTTTATGACTTTTCTTGCCACATTTGTTAAGTGAATTGCTGCAGTTGTTAAATTAGTAGTATAGTTGTCAAGTGAATCGGGTTTCCCCTTTGACTTTGCTTGTCAGAAGGTTGCAAAAGGGGATCACATGACTCTGGGACACTGCAATTGTCATAAATGTGAGTCAGTTGTCAAGCATCCGAATGTAAATCATGTGACTATGGGGGTGCTGCAACAATCATAAGTGTGAAAAATGGTCATGTCACTTTTTTCAGTGCTGTTGTAACTTTGAATTGTCACTAAACGAAATGTTGTAAGTCGAGGACTACCTGTATGGCATCTATGAAAAGAGAAGTATGATGATTCTGAAGATATATATTTCATTCTTTCTCATTTAGGCCTTCAATGTAGATTCTACTCTGAATGAAGATTATCGTGTCAGCAGATGAAGACCTGCTCTAAAATAAAATAAGGTCTTCTCAGTCTTCTAAGGTTCTACTGAATTTGCTTCAAGATGTGAGAAAGATCAAGCTCTCATGAAAAACACTTCCCTCATACCAGGCTAAATTTATGAGCAAAGCAGCTAACAGTTTTTAATTGAGGAGATTAAAGATGGTTCTGCTATTCAGCTCTTCTACAGATAGTTACATTGTCCTCATAAAAAATAGCCATGATGGTGCTGCCTTCTTCCTTCAGTAATATTGCTGTGATTGCCTCTAAAATCAGTGGAGGAATGAACTGAACCAAAAGCACTTGTTCACAGACCAAGCTGCAAGGGAAGCAGATAAGTTTGTCTAGGTCAGGAAACAATATATTTAGCACAGATGTTAAATTTCAGAACAGCCATTATTATCTAGACATGAAATTATATGTTAAAAGAAAAGATGTTCAAATAGACTGCCAATTAAAGCATATTAAAAGGATTGGAGAAAAATACACACTGCTGTGAAAAGAGAATGAGTAGATTATGAAAACACAACCATAGCAGAATGCTTAGCAAAATGCTTGTAACTATCTGGGGGGAGGGGAATGAAATTTAAAGGAAGTGGAAGGGCAGTTACTGTACCTACATCTATTAATGTATTCACTCTATACATCTGTGAGTTAAATTAAAAACAGTAACACAAAGTTGCAAATTTGAAAAAAAAAACCCATTAAAAACAATTAATAAAACTACTACTAAAAAAACTATTAATAAATGGAAAGAATATTTTTGCTAATTTAAAAAATTATATAAAAAGACTACTTGCATAAAATCTAAATGAGATCAGATAGGCAACTTTGCTGAATCCCCTAAGCTTTGATCAAAGTAGCTAAATAAAGCAGCATATTTACAGATCTCAGTGACTCACAGCTTCCATCCTAGGATGTGAAGTTGTACTTCCTGTTACAAAGACTTAGAAATATTGTAGGATCTATCTCTTACTATTTATTCGAATAATTAGAAGTTGCTATGTGGAGTTGGTATTCTGGCTCATCTACAAGCATGTGGAGTTGGTATTCTGGCTCATCTACAAGCATGTTTTGAAATATAATGTAAAAAGGGACAGGAAATAAATACAGAATTTCAAATCTGTAATTCTGATTCTTATACATTAAACACCCCAGCCATATTTAAACACTTTTAATGTTAAATTACTTCAATAGAGTTCCACTGCTTTAGTGGGCCTACTCACTGGCCTACTTTTTGTATATAACTAAGCTAAAGTGTGATTTGCCTAGTTTTGGCTTAGTATGTTGCACAAACTCAGACAACTGAAATTCAAGCAAACCGGGTCTTCGTATGATGCATAAACTCACTCTACTTATAGCTATAAATCTGAGAATGTTTTACTTATGGATGGATAAACCATTAGTTTTATTTAGAAAGAAAATGATTAAAAATCAGCAGTTTTTATTAAAAACTAAACAATAATCTATGACCGCTTCAGAGATTTCCTTTCTGGATTCCTCAACACTTTCAACAATGGCAGAGCTAATGTACTTGAAAATTTCTTAGAAACTCAGGAAGATATTCAGAGATGTATCTGCTCTGAAAGTAGCCTATGTTGATCTGTATAGTACAGTCAAACATCAGGAGTTGAGCACAGGAAATCTTTCATGGCATTTTGCATTATGCCATAAAATGCTTTTTGTCAATTTTTGTGTCATGGAGTGTTTTATAAAATTTGCCAAATTTTATAAAACAAATTAAAAAAGCAATTCCATGGGAGACATAAGTCCTCAATTTTGGATCAATTAAGTTAGCCCATTTGAGGTACGTTGGTTGAAAAGATTTTGCCCTATGATGTACAATTTCACCCAGTTAAATGTTACAGACATAAGAGTTTTAGTAATATACAGATAATCTAGATCAGCGCTGCTTAGTTTTTGAAAAAGTTAATGTTAATGAGTCCATTATTCAGTCTTTAACACTTGAATGCAACTGAAACGAGACTGCATTTTTCTTGGGGCTTGTTTAAGATGTAATTGTCTTAAATTTTGGCTAAAGCAAGTCAAATGGGGACTTTCCTTCATTCATCTCACCTTATTAGACAGGTTCTATTCTATCCTAAAAGAGAAATTAATGATAAATTGGCATGTGTTGGTCTTTCCTTCTCAGCATTATCAGAGTTGAGTCTTGATAAAATTTTAATTTAACTGAAACAAATGATTTAGGATTTAGATATGCAAAATAAAAGAGCCACTATTTCCCACCCTTTTATGGTACAATTGATTCCCCTCCCTGGACTGTCCCTAGATATTTTTTTCAATATTATATGTGCCCCTCAAAGGAGACAATTTGCCCTGCATTAATTGAGATGTTACCTATTAGAGAAACCACTGGTATTTAAAAGTCTCCCTTATGAAAGCTGTATTTTTTTTTCTGTTCAGACAGGAAGAAAGAACCTGTTTCACATGTGCTATTACAATGTCTGTTTTACCCAGTGACAATTGAACTTAATATTTACAATTGTTAACAACTTTAATTCTGTTGTAACAAAGAGGACTGTCATTGTGTGACTGGATTCTTCTAGAACTGGATGTATATTCAAGAGTACAAGGATGACAATTGACACAGGGAAACCAAGGCAGTAGAGGCTGTTATGCTTCTTCACTATATGCAACAAAACTATTTACAATAGATATTTACAACAAGATCCTGGTTTTTACCTAGTTTTAGATTTCTTCTCAACTCTTTTCTAAAGATTATTTCCTTCTAAATCTTCTCCTAAATGCTTCACTTCTTTTTTCTTCAATTTGTCTGCATTACCCATTTCTGGAATCATCACAAGAGAATTAATGGAAGGAATGTGCTGGATTTATGAATGAGTGTGCTAAATGCTATTAATATTCTTTCCTTGGATCTCTTCAGATGATCATTATCTGCATCTTCTCTGTTAGGAGATGGACTTCTCTTGGGCATCTTTTTCTTATTCTTTCCCTAGAGACTAGGGTTTTGCCAAAGAGTCTGACACTGTCCATAGCCAGCCATCTCCCTCCTACCCATATGCTATCTCTCTGGGATTTTGCTTCTATTCCCCCAGGAAAGTCATCTGTTTTCTGCTCTCTCTCTCTACAACCACAAACTGACAACTGCTCCACACACCAACATTTCTTCTGAATTTTCTTTCTGGATTTTCTTCTCCAGCCATTCCTTTCTACAATAGTCTTTCTTTGTAGTTGTTATTTTGTCTCCTCATTTCTCCTCTCATTTTTTTTCCACTCCTCCTCTCGCTCGCTCTCCAATTTTGGGTTAAACTAGTATCATGTTGTCCAGCAATTAAGGAGATGAGTATCTTCATCCCAGGGATCTAGATCCCCACACCTATATACAAGGCCTGACCAATGGCAATGCTGTCTATGTCTGCCCCACAACAATTCTGGCTAGCAGTCAGGTCAATACATCAGCCCTTGGGACAGTACACCTGTCCTTAAAGGCTAGAATTGAGCTTCTTCTCTTTTTCTCTCTCCATTTGCTGACATACAACGAGTTACACTGGATCACTAAAAACATGCCATAATGCCATTACTCTTCTTTAGGGTGATCATTCTTCAGAAACTTCTAAGAAAATTGTAAAATTTCTGTCAATTGCTATAGCTGATAGAAGTCATCTAGTTTCTCCCCCATGCTATTGTTAACTGTATTTTCTTGTAATACTTTCAGGATTTTCTGTCAATATTTTTCTTCTTTTATGGTATTTATTGTATTGTTGGTCTTTTTCTTGTATTTGGTCTTGGATTATAAATAAATTTTAACTTGACATAAAGTAATAATAGTTAAAGAGCAGTTCACTGACATAAAGTGGGACCCAGCTCCATGGGTAAATGTGAAATGAACAGATAAAATAAATTAAGTAGGACAAAGATAGGAATGAAGAATGAAACTTTTTTGTAGTTTAAGGGTTCAAAGCTTAATTCAAGGTCATTAACTGATAAATGGAACTGATAAATGGAGTTGTGGGAGAATGCTAATGCTATTGATTTTAGAAAAATCATAGCATTCATTAATGAAAAGTAGTATGCAATATGCAATACTTTTAAAGCATTTAAGAAATAATGAATAATGGATGATTTTTCTCAAAAAAATTGAATACAATGAGAAAAAAACTGTTATTTCATGTCAAAGAAAATCTTTTCATACTATATTCATACAGAGAAAATGTGTGAAGCGATAGGTCTTCATCAAACATCTACAAAATGCCAACAGTAGGGACCTCGTTAATTTCAAGAAAAAGAGTAGTACAGATTGTAGAGAGAAAGCATGTCTATCCATGAATTATTATAAAATGATACTCTGTGGTAGTGAGAACATTATATTACAATATAATATCTTCCAATTATCCTAGGGACTGAGTAAGTCTGTAACATTGCAAGCATTCTATCAAGCATCCTGGATCCAAATTAATTAATGCTTTATATGTCATAACTAAAATATGGTTTGATGCTAACTAGCAGCTAGTGCAATTGCTTCTACAGAAATTTAACATGTTATATGAACAGGCATTTTACTCCGCAATATGACTGCTATATTATGCCTAGCTGTAACATCCAGATCAAGGGCAAGGGTAGTCCTATGAACAGTACATTACATAAATGAAACATAAGATTGGCAATACATGCACAACAGTAGCTTGGTTGGCTCTGTTCAGGAAAAGGAATAATTAGTGCATGTGCTACAGAAGTTATTTGGACATTCAATGACAACTCTGAGTTTATGAGTACATTCAAATGACAAACAAATTCTTGTTGAGGGATTGCAACCAATTGAGAATTTGGGAACTGCCAACATGGTTTTCCTCTTGTGAAGATTTAATAGAAAATTTTTGAGGCCGTTGGTGTTCATAAAAACTGTATTTCTCAATAAATCAACCATAATTCTGAGAGAAACATCTGCTGTAGGAAAAATCAATGGCAAAAAGCCAATGGGGAACATTATATATTTTATTTAAATAAACCTATTTTAAAATTTTACAAAAACTGTTTTTATCAACACATGGGCATTGACTTCACGATATTAATTTCTCAAATATATTTCCCCCAAAAGATTTTATCCTAATAGGACAAAATTTTCTGAACATAGAGACAGCCTCTTCAGGAATGAACAGATCACTGACTCTTTTAGAGCTAGTGGAACTATTCCATTACATAATACATCTACAACTCTCTGTATCCATTCGAGAATAGGCAATACATTACAAACATCTTGCCCATATACTATGAAAACTGGAAACAATCCCACTCATTTACCCCAGGTGACACATACTAGACACTTCAGTTCAATGCATATCAAAAGCAGTGTTTTAAGGACCATGAAAATAAATTATTCTATCCTCAAAATGTCTCACAAATCTGTTACAATGAGTGTATGAGGACTCCTGCACTGGGCCTTGCAGAGTAAATGACAATAAGAAAATTTATTTGTTTGTTTGTTTGTTTGTTTCTGAAGAATTATGCCTGGCTACCTAAGAAGGCAATGGAGGACATAAAATAAGACATTTTTTGCCTTTGTTGCCATTGTAGATGTAACTGAATATACTAAGACAAACTCAGTCAGTTTCAAGATAAATTTGAACCATATACAATCCAGTTATCTTTTGACTAGTTTTACTTCCATCTCCAGAAAACCTCTCTAAGCACTTTACTGAATCAGCATATTGCCCCCAACAATCTGGGTCCCCATTTTACTGACCTCGGAAGGATGGAAGGCTGAGTCAACCTTGAGCTGGTGAGGATCAAACTGCTGAACTGCTAGCAGCCGTCAATCAGCATAAGTAGCTTGCAATACTGCATTCTAACCATTGTGCCACCACAGCTCTTCAACATTGTCAAATAGGACATTTAGTGATTGTCTCAATGGCTCTTTCAGGGTCCAGCTACATATATAAAAATCCTAAGCAAATGAACCTACCATCTTAGAAACTGAGGAGCCTAATGTACCATGAGGCAATGGATACAGACCTTTACATTCCTGATCTAACTGTAGAAAAGGCAAGACCATCTAGGATTGGGAACAAGATCAGATCTGGATTAAAATATAAAATATTGAAAGCTGGAACTGAAGCCAAAGTTTTGCAGAGTCCAATCATAATTAATCAGGCCTATTATGAGATGTCCCTGGATGGGATGAGAAAGTTACTTGGGTGCTCTAATGGCACCATTTCTAAAATTGCACTTTTCCTGACTCTTGGATGAAATGTGACATCTGCTACCCTTGAACCTGATATTTTTGGTACTTCTTGCTGAAACTTTAATTCTTATAATGAATTAGAAACATCTCTACTGCTTGGTTCCCTGTTATTTTCAATCTCAATTTTCAGGATGATATACAATTTACAACCATTAATATCTCTGATTTACAACCCACTTGTTTGCAGTTCACTGAACTGAGTTAAGCTTTGAAAGGCCCTTCTGTTTTCTCAGTCCATATATCATCAGGAACATTAATGGAATAACTGTTACTTGCTTCAGGAAAATACACTGGAAATTGAAGAATCTATCAGATTTCATAAACCTCTGGAGTCAGGTCATCTTAATAGATCCTCCTCCAGAATGGGGGAAATGAAACTGTGAAATGAAACTTCATCAGGTGGTAATCTAAGCATATACTAACTTCCTTAATATCCATGCAGAAAAAAAACCTACATCTAAGGGGTACACATCCCAAAAACTGTGAAAACTTGCCACAAAATTATACTTTTTACTGTGGCATTGGGAAAGCAATAATATTGGCTGTATTAAATTACTTTGATCTAAAGTTTACCCCCAAATTAAATCAATGTTTATTTTAGTCCTGGTTTAGTTAGCTGTTTTAGAATGTAATTTCTGCTATACATAAGTGTGATTCTTGATCCGAATGAAGGTGCATCCTGATCTAGGCTGCACTTATACTGATACCCCCATATAAAAATTAACACAGGCCAAGTAATAAATGTCTATATAGGCACACACACACACCTGTATTGCAGTATTATTAAGTATACAAAACTAGGCTGTTATAAGGTGATAGTTTACAATTTATACTGATCTAAGCCACCTCCTATTTATTTAAGTGAATTGCATAAGTTATCTTGACTGAAAGGCATTCAACCCTGCTAACATTCTCTAGATGCTGCAGCTGTATGTCAGAAACCAGCTAATGGTTAATTAATAACGGATTCTTTGACCTGCAGATCTATTAGCAAGCCTCTATGCAACTTGTCATTGTAACAAGAAAGTTACCCTTACTTGTTCTTACTGAATGTCGAAAGGTGCCACCACCATGCTATCACGTCGTCATATAAGAGGTAGCATGTCTAGTCTGGGAGCTTAACCCCGCCTACTACAATATTATGATGATTCAACCCAGCGGCGAAACGAGAAACCGGATTCTTCACTTCCTCTTTTCTGCAGTGCTTTTCTAAAGCAGCCCCTGGCGCTGTCCGTGGTGCTGATGAGCAGCCCGTGTAGTTACTACTATTTCACTAATCGTATTTGAAGAAGCAGTATTCCTTAACAGAGATATAACAAACGGAGCGGGGGCGGGGGCGCGTGCGGGGCCCCACTCTTTTTCTGCTTCTTCCTCCCTGAAAGTCATTTAAGGCATCTTAACCTGTCATTCAGAAGCATGAGACTCTCTGTCCCAATCGGGTCTCCTAACTGTATACAACTACAATTGCTGCCTGTTTTTTTTTTTTTTTTTTGCGGGGGTGGGGGGGGGGGGTGGATGGCACCTGCCCACCCTTGCCAATGGAAAACTCTCCCCACGCCCGTCTCTACCCCAGAGCTCACCTGCTCAGCGCCCTGGAAGCAGATCTTGCAGATGGGGCCGGCACCGCCCCCGCCGGCTTCCCAGCTGCTGTTACTACACACCGAGCGGGTCTCGGGTTTCTCGCTCTGGCCAGTCCCGCCCTTCGCGGAGCGGTTACTGGGGCCCGGCCCGGGCGGGACTCCAGTCGCTTTCCCAGCTGCTGTCCCAGGCGGCACAGAAGGCGAGGTGGGTTTTTGCTGCGGTAGATCCCCGCCGCCGGGGCTACCGCCGTCTCCCCCACCGGAGCTCATGGGGGACACCGGTGTCTGACAGCCCCCTTTTTTTCACCCGCCTGCCCTGCCCGGTCGCCGCCCCCTCCTGCTCTGCGGAGGGGACAGGGCGAGAGCGAAAGAGAGGCGAGGCGGGCACGAGCCGCCTGCTGGCTGGCTGGCTGGCTGGCTGGCTGACGAGGGCAAGCGAAGCGGTCACCGCGTGTCAGCGTCCTCCTCCCTCCCACCCCATCCCCCGGTTTGGTGCGGGCGCGAGATTCCCCGCTTCTGACGCCAGCGGCTGCCTCAGAATGCGGTGGGTGAGAAACCGTTAGAGACCGTTACCGGGCGCGAGCGAAAGGGGGGAGGAACACGGAGAGGGGTGGGGGTGGGGAAACTCCGCTACCTGCACGCGGCACGTGCCTCCTCGCGACCACCTTCCTCCCCTCCACCCCCACCCACCCCGACGATAAATGCTCTTTTCTATCCCCACAGCCAACGAAGCAGCCATTCCCCTCAGAGGGCGCCAGATGCCTCCTTCCGACTTCACCATGTGGCCCCCTAGGGTCCCCGTGCGCTTCCTTTTCCCCTCACAGAAGCCCCGGAGGGCCCACCCCAACCCCGCCAAAAGCATTGGAGACCTCTTTTCCTCCAAAGTGCCTGCACTTCTCGCACCTGTTCTGCTCGTCTTGACGCTGGTTTACCCTCTGCATGTTTAAACATGTTTAAACATGTTTCTCAGCTTGCCTTCAGAAGTTGTAGGTGCTTCGCCACTGGAGGTTTTTAAGAAAAGGCTGGATAGCTGCCTGTCTGAAATGGTATAGGGTCTCCTGCTTGAACAAGGGATTGGACTAGAAGACCTCCAACGTCCCTTCCAGCTCTATTCTGACTTCCATGTCCCAGTAGTTCAAATATGAGGACTGGCTTCAGAGTAACCCACGACGTTTGTTCAATGACCCTTTAATAATCATAATCTCAAACTCTCAAAAGTCTTGAGTATAGTAAGAATTCTTCCCATGAGTGAAAGAGAAATGTTACACCTTTGTTTGTATCTTCCTGGTTTTTTTCTTCCCCATTTTCTCTTAGAAAAAAAAGGACACATGAAATATTGTGGGGGGGGAGATCCAAAATGCATAAAGGCAATATTTCTCCAAGTCCAAGTGACATTTTAGAAAGTAACTGTGATGTCATCATGGCACATAGTTTAAGAACTATGCGGATTCATTTATTGCATTTATTGTTTTTTGTTTGTTTATTTATTTATTGTTATTTATTTATTTATTTAATTTATATTGCCGCCTATTCGCCCATGGCGACTCAAGGCGGCTTACAGAATATAAAGCCACATTTAAAACAATACAAACTAACAAAAAGAATCAAATAAATTAATATAGTACAATATAACAAAATCACCCCCCACCTCCCACCCCCTGCCCTGGCGACAGCAGATCACACGAGCCATTTAATGGGCTCCATCCCACTCTGGGTTCTCCAGGCCCGCTGGCAGAACCAGGTCTTCAGCGCCTTCCGGAAGAGTATTAGAGTGGGAGCCATTCTAATCTCTGGGGCAATGATGTTCCAAAGCGCTGCCGGTTCGCTTCCTCACGTGCTGCATGGGCGTGCACACCTTGCGCACTGCATGGGCATGCTGTGCGCTTTGTGCACGCATGCGTGCATGCGCAGTGCTAAAAACCCAGCTTCTGCGCATGCGCAGAAGCAAAAAACAGCTTCTGTGCGTGCACAGAAGCAAAAAACAAGATGGCGGTGCCTATGGCGCTGCCGAGAGAGCCGGTTCGGGGGCGTGTCCAGCCAACCATCGCTGCCGGTTCAGCAAGCAGGGGAAAATTCCTGCTACTGGTTCTATAGAACCGGTCCGAACCAACAGGAACCCACCTCTAAAGGAGCCACCATGGAGAAGGCCCTTCTTCTGGGTCCCACCAGGTGTATCTCCCTCAGGGATGGGACCCGCAACATTCCCTGCCTCCTCGCTCTGATGGGTCAGGTAGATGTGACCGGCAAGAGACGGTCCCTCAGATAACCTGGTCCTAAGCCATGAAGGGCTTAGGTGACAACCAGCACCTTGAATTGCACCCGGAAGCAAATCGGCAACCAATGCAGCTCCCGCAGGAGTCTACATTTATGCATTTATAAACCTCCTCAGTTAAAGATAATCTCAGCACTGCACAAAAGCAACAGCTGCATTTGAAGAAATCGTGACACTAATAAACAATGATATAGAATAACAGAAATACAATGTAATAATTTGATTCATCATCCTCAGGCAGGAGACCCTGATGTAGATACGTCACTTTCTCCTACTCAGAACTAGATTATAATGCACATATTCTCTGTCTCCTGCTATGTTCTCAGTTTTTCCCACTTTGCATGAAGTGCTCATGCACACCCAGTGGAAAAACAATTAGCTCAAGAAGGGGGGGGTAGGCTTATCCTCCAACTCACTCAATATTTGACATCTATAGACTTCAGCTGAATGTCATATATGCACAAATATATCACTTGTGGATGCCTTAATTGTCAAAAAGAGAATTTTAAAGCAGACAGCAAATTATTTATTTAAACCATTTGTTAATATATCCTGAAAGGACCATTTGTTAATATATTCTGAAAAGACCATTTTTTACGCCTTATAAATGTATTTTGTTACACCATTTGCATAGTTTAAGGGGCTGATTTATCTATTACATTTATATTTTATATATTCATCCAATCAAGGCTAGCTTCTGTGGGCTACAAAAACAACAACTGCATCCAAGGAAATAGTAATACCAATAAATAATAATATACAGTAACAGAAATACAATATAAAATTAAGTACAAATTATAATTAATATAATATTCCTAGTACCAGAAATTCTAGAGGACTTGTCCAAAAGGCCTTTTGGAACAGCCACATTTCTACTATAGCAATAGCAATAGCAATAGCACTTAGACTTATATACCGCTTTACAGTGCTTTACAGCACTCTCTAAGCGGTTCACAGAGTCAGCATATTGCCCCCAACAATCTGGGTCCTCATTTTACCCACCTTGGAAGGATGGAAGGCTGAGTCAACCTTGAGCCGGTGAGATTTGAACCGCTGAACTGCTGAACAGTCAGCTGAAGTAGCCTGCAGTACTGCACTCTAACCACTGCGCCACCTCGGCTCTTATTACTATCTTTCAGAAGGCCAGAGAGTGGATAATACTATTTATTTGAGAAGCCAGCAGTTCCAAAAAGGAGAGTCATCACAAAAATTGTTTGCTTTGTGCACTCCTCCCATCATATTTCTTGATAATTGGGGATTTTCAACAGACATTCTCAGTCCCATGACTGGGCAGGCAGAATATATGCAGAATAGATTCTGTATATAATAGGTGATCTTGAGGATACCCAGGCTCTGACTCATTTAGGGTTTGGGTATCTTGCCCACTGGCTATGTATCAATAGCCAGTGATACTCCAAGAGCAATAGTGGTATGTGGTAGTAACAAGACTGTCCAATAAGCGTATTGGCCATTGGATTTTTCACCAACTGAATTTTGCAGGTGGTCTTTAAGGTGGTCCCATGTAAAGCTGATACTCATTTATTTATTTAAAATAATGCCCCAGCCAAAAAGAAGAACAACCATTAAAAGGCAATGACACATGCAAGATTCTAACCCAAGTTATGGAGCAAGAGCCTGATTTTCAAAGCTCTTTTGAATATGGCCAGGGTGGAGGCCAGATGTATTTTGAAGAGGAGGACGATGTTCCAGAGAGCAGTGCTGTGACAGAGAAGACATGTTTCTTAAATCCCATCAGCTGGGCCTGATGGGATCTACTTAGTAGATGGGATCTGGGGCATGGCAACTCTGCCCAATTGTACAAGCCAGGAGAAGTCATGGAAGACAGTCCTTGGAAAACCAAGTTGTTTGCCTTGAGAAACTGCAGGTTTCTAATTACATCTGGAAGTCTAATGGTAACCAGTGCAGCTCAAGGAGATACGCCCATAATTGCCCATGCCTCTGTATTCTGGATTAGTTGCAGTTTCATGTATAATGCATTGCAGCATTACAGTAATTCCTGGACCACAAGGTCCTATGTTCAGTCACTCATGCCCTTCTTGGATTACTGTAATGGGCTCTAGCTTCCTTTGAAGACCATCTGGAAGCTTCAGTTGGTGCAAAATTGGTGGTGTGGACAGTCTGCACCTACATCAGAATGTAATATTTCTCTGCTCCACAAATTGCATTGGCTACCAGTTTTCTTCTGAATTCAAGGTGCTAGTAATTACCTATAAAGCCCTACATGGCATAGAACTGGAATATTTGAGGGCCCCCCTCTCCCAATCACATCTATCCTATTAGGAAGTAGAAAAAAAAGTGTCCTATCCACAAAGGAATGTCATCTGTCAAGACCCAGAAGGCGAGCATTTGCTGTCATATTGCCTAGCCTTTGAAACATCATCCCAGCTAAAGTGAGATTGGCTCTGACTTTGTTAGCCTTTTGGAAGAGACTGAAGACATGGCCTGGTGAAGAGACTGCTAAGTGGTACTGTTAGGAAAATGAATGGTACCATATTCTCCCACAAATCATATGTTTTACAGTTTTAATAGTTTTTATTGTTAATGTTTTAATAATTTTTGTGGTTATATTTTTGGTTGTTTTTGTATTATTTGTATTTTCAACTTTGTAAGCTGCCCAGAGTTAGGAAAGTGAGATAAGCAACTATATAAAACCAATGCATAAATAAATCATGTGGGAGAAGACAAGACCATGAGTGACCCTCTTCAATGTCCCCAGTTCTAAGTTACCCCAAAATTGATACCCCAGCCGAAGTTGGACAAAAGTCCAACTACAGTTTCCAATTGCTATTCTAGAAGAAGTCATAAGTCCAAGACAAATGCCAGGTAGCAAGCCTGTTGTCCATATAGAGCACAATCCTACAAAGAGTCAAAAATAAGTCAGTCGTTGGAATAGTCATTCTCTCTTAGGTTGAGCCTATTCCTCCTACAAACACTGGATCAAAGCTTCCACAATAATCTCATTCATCCCAAAGTGGAGATGTATAATTGCCCATCATCTGCATATTGATAATATACTTTGTGGGTGACTGTTACGTACTGACTTACGGAGTTGGATTTGCATGGCCGCTGCTGATTGGCTAATCTAGCGGCGGGAGAATTAAACTGCTGTCAATGGCTGGCCTGCTTCAGGGAAGCCATTAAAAGCGGCTTCCATGCAGCCTGCTGGCAGTTCTTATTGCAATCAGCCAGGCGAATAAAAGGTGC
>QLTV01003776.1:612755-711007 GCA_003457575.1 Thermophis baileyi
ACGCGCGAATCTAACACTGGCGATGAAGGTGGTTGAAGAAGAACAACAGGACAGAGACACCTCGTGGCATCTGCGGCCATCTTAGAAGCAAGCACCAGCCTGCTCCGGCCAAACCAAAGGATGGCTATTCAAACCTCTCCAGCTCCAGCATTCTTTGATCCGAAGACGGAAGAATGGAAAACCTACATGTCCCGGTTCCGAATGTTCCTGGAAGCAAACAATTTCCAGGATCTAACGGACAACAGGAAGAGGGCTCTCTTCCTCACCTACTGCGGTCCACGAACCTACAAGATGGCAAAGACCTTGGTGGCACCAGCAGACATTGAGTCCATCTCTTGGACAACATTGCAAACCACACTGAAAGAACACTACATGCCCTCAGACCCTCCGATGGTCAGCAGAAACGAGTTCTACCATCAACGCCAACAAGAAGGCGAATCCATAAACGACTTCGTGGCTAAACTCTGGGAAATCGCTGTAAAATGTGAATTCATAAACCCGGAGGAGATGACAGACAGAATAATCTTAGGTATGAGGGATCTCAACCTACAGAAGAAACTGCTGATCCGGAGGGGAGCCACATTCAAAGATGTGGTCGAGGAAGCAAGAGCCGCTGAATCGTCAGACAACTCTGCAGCTGACATCCGGAGAACCAGCGGAATCCATCGCACCCATCGGCAGACCGATTGGATGACTGAGGTCCCGGAGGCAGAGGAGGAACCCGACGACGATGACCACGTGCATCGCATCCAACAAGAAAGGAAGGTGAGCCCCAGAGACTTTGAGCAAAGGCAGCCCCATTGTTCTGGCTGCCTAGGGGGACATCCCAGGGCAACCTGCAAATTTAAAGAAGCCATTTGCCGCTGCTGCCAAAAGCGGGGCCATATAGCAGAGGCTTGCAGAGCCACACAACTGTCCATATACCAGCCTGCCCCATTCCCCTCCAGACCACCCATGGGTCCAGGGAGACAAGGTCAGAACTGATCCGGGGGACAGTGGGGCAGGTGAAGAGACGATTATAATTACCAAGATGCAAAGGGACTCTACCACACAGTGGGTCATTCCGACGCTGGTCAAGGGGAGAAATTCCACGTAACTGTGGCCACAGAGGGACTTTCATGCAACATGGAGATCGACACGGGCTCCTCCTTCACCATTATGGCCTGGGGAAACCTGAAACAGCTCATGCCGACCATCACAAGGCAGCAGCTGAAACCTCAGAACATACGACTGAATGACTTCCAGGGAAACCCCATTCGTGTGCTCGGCCGAGCAGAGGTTCCCATCAGCTTCAAAGATTTCAAAGGGAAGCTGCCATTAACAGTCATCGAAGGACACAGACCGACCCTGCTGGGAGTGGAATGGCTCAAACCCCTCAGCATCGGCATCACCGGACTGAATCAAATCCAAGGGAACAAGTTAGACAAGCTTCTGGCCGACTTCCAGACCGTCTTCGATGGGAGTCTAGATAAATATAAGGGCAAGCCCATATCATTTAACCTAGACCCCAGTGTCACCCCCATAAGACTTAAGCCCCGCAGAGTCCCATTTGCGCTCCGACCTAAAGTGGACGAGCAACTGGACAAATTAATAGCCCAAGGGGTTCTGGAACCTGTTGACCATGCCGCATGGGAAACTTCCATTGTCACCCCAATGAAGCCAGACGGTTCAATTAGGGTGTGCGCGGACTATAAAGGAACCTTTAATAAAGCCCTGCAGCCAAACGCTTACCCTGTGCCCATTGTGCAACATCTGTTGCACTCATTGGGAAACGGAAAGATTTTCGCCAAACTTGATCTGGCACAAGCCTACCAGCAGCTACCTGTGGACACAGCCACAGCTGAAGCCCAGACAATAGTGACACACAGGGGGGCTTCTAAATGTAACCGCCTGCAATTTGGGGTCAGCGTGGCCCCAGCCCTGTTCCAAAGTATGATGGAACGATTGCTACACAGCATCCCTGGCGTGGTTCCCTATTTTGACAACGTCCTCATCTCAGGGGACTCGGAGGAACAATTACTAGTCCGGCTGCGCGAAGTGTTAGGGTGATTCCAAGAGAGGGGGCTTAAAGTGCGGAAAGACAAATGCAAGACTGGGGTCACCCACATAGAGTTCCTGGGATTCCTGATCGCCGGGTCTGGTATTTGCCCCACAGACGCCAAAATAAAAGCCATCAAAGAGGCACCGACCCCCAAGAACAAGGCAGAGTTGCAAGCATTCCTGCGCTTACTCAACTTCTATGCCATTTTTTTAAAACAGAAGACGACCGTCGCTGAGCCTCTTCATAGGCTCCTGGGGAAGACGACCACGTGGACATGGGGACAAAGAGAGGCCAACGCTTTTGCTGCCATAAAGGACTTGCTTTCATCTAACAGCATCCTCATGCAGTACAGCGAGACCCTCCCCCTATTGTTAACGTGCGACACTTCACCTTTTGGAGTGGGGGCGGTTCTCAGCCACAAACTACCCAATGGCTCGAAAGCCCCTATCGCCTTCTATTCCAAGACATTGTCACCAGTTGAGCGGAATTATAGCCAGCTGGATAAGGAAGCGCTTGCAGCAGTGGCCAGAATCCAGCGCTTCCACGAATATCATTATGGCTGGAAATTTGAACTTGTCACAGACCACAAGCCTCTATTGGGTCTACCTGCAGGCAATCAACAAATGCCGCAATATATGTCGCCCCGGCTAACCCGCTGGTCCATTTTCCTATCCAGGTACAGTTACAAGCTAACCCACAGACCAGGAAAGAGCATCAGACACGCAGACACACTCAGCCACTGCCCAGCACCCGATTTCGTGGAAGACCCCACACCTGTGGCCAAAATATTGCTGGTCGACATAGAACGAACCAGCCCCGTCACATCTCAGGACATCGCGGAACATACAGCGAAAGACAAGGTGCTGTCCAAAGTTATGAACTGGGTGTTAAGGGGATGGCCACAAGAGGAAGAAGGGGAAGAAATTAAAACATTTAAAACCAAACAAACTGAACTATCTGTGCTTAAGGGGTGTTTGTTGTGGGGGGAGCAAGTTGTTATTCCACAAAGCCTGCGGAGACAAGTAATAAGGACGCTCCACATAGGACACCCAGGAATCATGTGCATGAAAGCGCTAGCAAGGAGCTACCTGTGGTGGCCAAAATTAGATCAGGATATTACAGAGTGGGTGGCAACCTGCCTACCATGCCAAGAAACTAGACCGGCTCCACCACGAACCACCCCATTCGAATGGGAGACACCAAAGGGCCTGTGGTCAAGAATCCACATAGACTTCGCGGGGCTTATGGCGGGGCAAACATTCCTCATAGTGGTGGATGCCTACTCTAAAGTGCTGGAGGTGGTCAACATGCATTCATCAATGACTGAAGCCACCACAAGAGCCTTAAGGAAACTGTTCACGACCCACGGCCTGGCAGATGTCCTTGTATCAGACCACAGTCCGCAACTGACAGCCCGGCACATGGAATCGTTCCTGGCCGACCTTGGCATAAGGCATGTGCTCATCTCACCATTCAGTCCGGCTAGCAATGGCCAAGCGGAAAGAATGGTGAGAATGACCAAAGAGACTTTAACAAGAATGAGCCCGGGGAACTGGCAGGAACGGATTGACCAGTTCTTGTTGGCACAGCACATCACACCATGTGCAGCCACTAACCGGAGCCCTGCAGAATTGCTAATGGGACGGAAACTGAGGTCCCAACTGGACAGACTTAACCCCACTTATAATCCAGAGACACCTCTGGAATCTCGCAAACCAACAAGGACACTGTCAATAGGTGATCTAGTTTTCGCACAAAACTTTGCAGGGGACCCCAAGTGGGTGAGTGCCACCGTAGTTGAAATAACCGGTCCCAAATCCTATAAAGTAAAGTTGGGTGACAGTCGGGAGTGGCGAAGGCATATCAACCAACTCAGAAGTAGGTTGGGAGACTCCTGGCTTCGCCAACCAGAGACCCCAACACCATCTGAAGCCGCAGCGGAAAGCCAGGAACAACGCAAGTCTCCGCCCCACAGACCATACAATACAAGGCATCCAGAAGACCATGGCGAGAACCAGGCCCTAGCTGCAAGACACCAAGAAATCCAAGTCTCAAGCCCAGAGAGGGATCACGAACTCCTACCTGCCACTGCCAGAGTCCAGCGAAGTCACCTGGGACTGGAGGACGACAACGCGGAGAGTTCAGCCGCCACACCTGGAGGCCAGTTCCAGATTTTTCCATATGCAGAAGGAGGAGCAGCAACAGACATGTCCACTCCAGTCGAGGACTACCGAAGAACTGAATCGCGCAGGCCCAGTAGAACTATCAGGCGGCCTGTTTACTTACAGGACTACGTGACTCACGGAAGTTCCTGATTGGACATTCCAGAAACTAAGAGGGGAGGGGTGTTACGTACTGACGTACAGAGTTGGATTTGTATGGCCGCCGCTGATTGGCTAATCTAGCGGCGGGAGAATTAAACTGCTGTCAATGGCTGGCCGGCTTCAGGGAAGCCCTTAAAAGCAGCTTCCCTGCAGCCTGCTGGCAGTCCGTATTAGTTCAAGCTAATAGACAATAAAGGTGCTGAACTGTTCCTATGTCTCGACTCTTCATTCAAGCGCGAATCTAACAGTGACATTTCCCATTTCATACAGATGTATAAAAGAATAGGAGCAGACCAAGCCCTGAGGCATCACATAATGTATCACCAAAGGGCTGAACTTTCCCCATCCAGCTTGAGAACTAATCAGAATGTCTTAAGAAGAACTAGAACCACTGTAAAATTGTGCCACCAACTTCCAAACTTCATAGGCAGTCCAGAAGCATACTTTGTTCAAAAATTCAAAAGCCATCTAGCAAGACAAGGACAGTCATGTTCCTATTATCCAAGCCTTGCCCAACTCCTCCATGAAGATGACCAATCTATTTTCAGTCCTGTGCCAGAATCTGAATCCTGGCTCTCATGACACTAAATAATCCATTTGTTGTAGGCGCTTTGTAGCTGTTGTTCCACCACTTTCCCCACATAGGGGAGATTGGATAAAGAACAATATTTGTCAAACACAAGTGTATACAAGTCAGTATCTTGAAAATGGAGTGAACACAATGCCTCTTTCAAAGTTGCAGTCATTACACTGTCCCACAATGAGGTATTCACAATATTCTATCTCTCCTATGGGAACTCAAGGCAATTGAGATGGCTGCTTTAAATCATTTTGTTCACACAATAGTCCTATTTCTAATCCTGTGAGTGATTAAACATGATAAAATGATAAAAGATATGATTGACATATATTTTGGCTAGGACAAATTTTCATGTAAAACTAAACATTAAACCACAGTGATGCCTCCCTTTTGTGTTCTCAACACAATCCTTTCTTGCTCATGAAGATTCGTGAAGAAATTGTTCGAATCATAAGGTTCTGAATAAAAAACGTATTTCATTTTCTTTAGATTTTGAAGGCTTCACAACTCATTTAATTAGGAAATAACGTTAGTATTAAGTAATATGATCCTCTTTTTATTATTTTTTTAATTTATTAGATGTATATTTTATCTTTGTTTTTATGCAACACTTGAGGTACCTTAGAGCAATTACAATACCAATTATAAAACGTAAGAATAAAATAAAAAACCAAAAAGATCAAGAGAAAATTAAAATCAGGTAAAAGTATGATTTTGGAATATAAGTAATTTCAATCTTTAGATAATTTTGTTAACAATGTTTAATGTTTTTATACTCTTGTTTTAATGATGTGAGCCACCCAGAATCACTCAACAGTGAGATGGGTAGTAAATAAATTTAATAAATACATAAAATCCTAAATTTATATATACGGTAATAACTACAAAAGCTTTACTGAAAGTTGCCTTATCTAAATACATTTTAGAACTATGAATCAGGGCTAAGAGATAGGGTGTGGTAGTCTGGAAGTCTCTACATATATAAATAGTGTTTGAGATTGTGGTATCTTTAGAAACCTGATTTTAGGAGCCAATGCACACAGAATCACACAATTATAAGGGCAACAGAACATAATTCCCAGCTGTGAAATAATGCATTTTGCTACATTCCTGACAGATGGCTGCTCAGCCTCTGCTGAAATATATCTAGTGAAAGGGAGCTCATCAATTACATTGTCCACTGTAATTTGTTCTTTTGTCAAATTCCTCTTATCATTAGGCATTTTTCCTAACATTCAACCATAATCTGCTTTTATGTAAGTTATCACTGCTGTACAGCGCCTTGCACTCAGGAACAATAGAGAACACATCTTGACCTTTTATGTAATACTTCTTCAGGTTCAGTGTTATCTTGCTTCACTCACTATTTTCTCGAGAGTGAACATATCCAGTTGCCTCAGTCTCTCATAAAATTTAATTTCCAGTCCCCTGATCTTCCTCATTATTCTACTTTGCACTTCTTGCTTCTGCCTATTTCCTGACTATTCAATTGTCCTTAACTGGATTAATGCACCAAAGTACAATGGTGCCCTTTCTTGTGTCTCTTATTGGGGAAGGATTGCAGCTCTCCTTGCAGTGGCTCATACATTTTTAAAAGTTATTGTGACAATGAACCATGCAAAGATAGGGCAAGGGTGGGGCAAAGGGCACAGGGTGGCTAAATTTTGTTCACCTCCATTGGTCAGAGAGTAGAAAGTGCTGTTCCACACATAAACAATTCCTAGCACTTGTTATGAGGACAACTGCAGAGAGCTGTAATTCAGTTTATGAGGATTTGGAGAGCTGGGAAAACTGGTTGTATGAAACTATCCTATCTCCTGTGTTAGGATCAAAACAAGAATGACTTATTTCTTTATGCCTTTCTCCACTCTGAAAGAGAAAGCTGTCAGTATATTTGTGTCTTAGTTGAGTCAGTATAAATATCTGGCAGATTTTTACAACAAGCAGTGTTTGCACAATCCAATCCCAAAATTCAGTTATTGAGTGTACCTGTTGTCATTTTCATAGATTGTATTACAAAATTTGAAGTTTACCTTGTCATCCATACTAAAAGACTCCATTTTGGATTTGTGCTAAAATAAGTTTAAAAATGCAAAATGGAAGTAATTTTGGTTAAAGTATGGTGCTTGATAAGTAGAATAGTGGGATTTGGGTAGTTATTAACCAAATTTGATTTATTATATCAGTGACAAGCCCCTATATGCAAGAAAATTGTCTAGGAAAATGCAGTATTTATTTTGATTACTTATGCACGAAATACATGAAATCCTGACAAGAGTCTTGTTATAGCTGGGGAATACTGCTGGATGAAAGGGTATGCAATTTACCCAACCAGGCAATCAGATATGGTGATTGTATCAGGGGTATTAAGTCCCAGGAAACACTGGAGTGCTGAACTATTCACATTTTCCTGCTCAAATACAGCCTGCAAAAGCCAGACTGAAATATCTTCCATGTAGAATATGATAATTTCCAATTAACTGTGATAGTGTGGAATCAGGGAAAAACAACTGCCTACTCATCCTCCCCTGTGCATAATTGAGTTGGATGTGAGCTCCGAATAATTTTCTGTTTCTAATAACTAACAGTACATGAGCAAGAATAACACTAAAGTTATCAGTAGAACATTAGGAATGAAGGGAAAAGAATACTGAAATAGATGACAAGAAAACACTGAAGAAAATAAAAGCTATGAAAGGGAACCTGTTATAATATGAACTGTATTTTCCGGACCTCTATTACTGACATTGTTAATAATAGTTTATGATAACAGAGCAATATCCTGTTCACATAATAGGATTAGGTGGCTCAAACCATTATTGTTATATCTGCTGAAATAAATGATCATTATGCTTGATTAGAAATAAATATATAAAACATCTTCACAAACATTATATTTATGCAAAGTCACAGAGGTTTGTAACAGAAATCTTAATAGCTCTCATAATCTTCTGACAAGATTAAGACTGCAATTCTTTGTGTGTAAACAATACAGTACATACAACGAGTAGTTTCTCACTGAACATGCATACTTACATTGAAACAGAAAAGAAAGCAAATTAGAGAGTTAATAAAATAATTTATAAAAAGTGTGTGGAATAATAGCAAGGTAATAGAAACTTCATATGTTTCATTGGGAAGATGTTACTTAATGGAAAATATAAATTTGCTCACAAATTTTTTGTGAGCAAAAGAGACAAACACAGAGCACTAATAATGCTTTGTTTCCCGTCTTCTTTTCTGTTTTACTACCTTAATTATTCCTATGATATTCCAAGCACCCTATAGGACCATGATGGTGAACCTATGGCACACGTGCCAGAAGTGGCATGCAGAGCCATCTCTCCAGGCACGCCAGCCATCGACCATTGCTCTTCCGGGTTCTGGTAAGCACATGCTCACCAGCCAGCTGGTCTTCACGCATGCGGGAGCGCCGGAAACCAGAAGAGCAGCTCCCTGGTATGCATGTGTGTGCTGGGAAGCTCAGCTTCCGGTTTCTGGCACGCACATGTGCGCTGGCCAACTGGTCTTCGCGTGCACATGCCCACCAGAAACTAGAAGACCAGGTGACCAGCACGCATGCGCACGCCAGAAACTGGAAGCTCAGCTTCCTGGTGCGCGCATGCGCGCTGGGGAACTGCTCTCCCAGTTTCTGGTGGTCCCTTGCGTGCGTGCTGGGGAGTTGCTCTTCTGGTTTCTGGTGCTGCCCCACTCCCATTTCGGCACTCGGTGCCGAAAAGGTTCGCCAACACTGCTATAGGATATATGGATACTAGCATACCTTGTATCAGTTACAAATTATTTGAGTGAATTATTCAGTTCATTTAGTTGTATAATTAACACTGGTGAATTTGTTTTCTATTTTCTAGTCCAAACTGATTTTCAAATGTGAAATAAAAAATAATAAAATAATAGAAAATTTCCTGTGGGAATACTAGCATTTTTAAAAAATCTGGTCCTTTTTCTTTTTCACAACTCAAGATAGCAAACATACCAATAGTACTTCCTTCCCCTAGTTTCCCTACTACAACAACAACTCTGTGAGAGAGTGATTGACCCAAAGTCACACAGCCTATTTTTCATGTCCAAGTGGGAACTAGAACTCACAGTCTCCTTGTTTCCAGGCCAACACTTTAACCACTACACCAAACTGTTTCTGTTTCTCTTTCTTCCTGGAAAAGGAATATTTGAAATAATACATAATATTCCAGTTTCTGACTTAATAGAGAAATAAATATTTTCTTTTGTTTTTAATTTAAAATATCTGTTTAAACTTTTATTAAAGTAAAGGAGATAGTTTATCATAACTATTTTTTGTTTAGGTAGCTATAGGATTCAAAGTCACCTTTTAATTTTTCCAAGTTTGATTCAAAACTTCTAAAATTATTCAGTCACCTAGCTTAAAGACATTGATTACTTTATTATACCTATAGTTTTAACTCAAAAATTGATATGCTGACATAATAACTTTGTATGCAAGGATACGTGAACCCATTTAAGTTCAAAATGATAATTAATGTTTTATTTTAAATATAGTTGGGGTTTTTTTTTTCCCCCTTTCTTTTTTAAATTGTTTTTATGTGTTTTATTTTTTATGATGTAATCCTCCCAGAGTCCTTCGGGAGTTGTGCGGCATATAAAGTTTATAAAATAAATAAATAAATAAATTTATAAATTAACTTCAAGCAAGTGAAAAAGGAACTGCAAGTCATCAATGAGCAGAACCACAGCCTAAACTAGATTGCTACAGACATGAAGCTCCTTATGTATGTCAGAAATATGACACATTTATAATGATTCTGCAAACTAATTTAAGGGAACATAATGACAATGGTAAGTAATATGACAGGTGCATACTCCACTTTGTGAAGCATAAAAGCTGCAATGAACTGAGTTGTCTTTGAAAACCACTTTGAAGCTGAGGCTTGTACAATGCGCAGTAGCTGGAAAACACTTCCTCAACAAGTGTTCTCAGGAAGAGAATAATGTTTACTGCTCTTCTATGGGAGCCAACCTGACTTCAGGGGAAAAGGTGTTCCACATCAAGGGGTCACATCAAGAAGGTCTTTCTCAAAATCTCAACTTCTTTAACTTCCTGGCAATAGGCATCTCAAACAATCCTTCTCAAAAAGACAGTGTAGAGTGGCCAGATTCTATCTGGAAGAGATGGTCCCAAAGATAACCAGGTAAACTAACAGCATTTTCACTAGGAGAATTTAAGCCTAGAGAAAATTATTTTCTGCAGTGGCCTCAACATAGTAAAATATCTTGCATCTAGATGTTTGTTTGAGGTCTTCTGTATTAGCTTTTCAGATGGTTTTGTTTGGAACTTCAGGCAAGTTGATGATCCACCTAAAAATCTCTTCCTTCATAAATTATAAAAATAATGGGTTGTTAGCAAAAAAAGAATTACTAATGATATTGTTCTGAGTTGCCTTTTGAACAATAATATGTCTTTTTTTTCTCTACTAGTTTCCACTACAGAGCAACAGTTTTTGTCAGATGACACTCTCCTGTTCTAGCTTCTGGAGAGAACCACTGTATTGCTGGGATGTATGCCTTTCTGTGAGAAATTATTTTTATTTACCCTTTTCATCAGTGAGATCTTTGGCTTGAAACTTAAGTACAGATGGGAGATATACAAGATTTTAAATCCTGGGATTTTTTCAAACATTTGTGTAAGAGATTTTACAAATTTTGAGTTACAACTGATGAATCAACACCTCTCTGAATATATTGCTGAAGTGGTTGATAATATGATATTATGAAAATATTTAAGGAGCAAGAAGCTCTATATATAAGGAAAGAGTTTAAAACTTTGCAAGAGCTAGACAAAAACTACCAAGAGCAAAAAGCTGGATTCCTGCCAAGATGAATTGAAATGGATCCAAGGTCAAATATCCAGGGAAAAGAAATACATATAGTATTTTAAGATTTCCCATTCTAGAAAGTACACAATCACTGGCAGTTGCAATTGGGGTGGGGAACAGGGGGAACAAGAGCTGTTTCATTTGAACTAAGGTGATTTAGTTGACATAGCATTGTGTGAAGAATAAATCTCTTCAAAGTCCCAATTCTGTAGTTGTTGATTTTGGGTGGCGGGGGATGGGAGAGATATCCAACAATATTGTCAGAAAGTATTACAAGGATTAAAGAATGCAAACATTTTGGAATGCAAAGGGGAAAGAAACCAAAAATTATTTTCAGATTTGCTTCCAAGAGTAGTAAAGAACCTTAAAGAGTTTCATCAGGCACATCTCATTGCCAGAAAATGGGATTAAGACATTCTTCTTATATCTTATACATGTTGGCTTAGTCCTGGATACTAGTGTGAGAAAATGTTACGATGCTGAAATAGCTATCTAAAATATGAACTATATCCATATTGTGGCTGGAATTTTGCCACAGTGTTGAGAAATAATTACATCAGAGAGTTATTTCTGTGTATTTCGTGCACATATATTTGCAAGGGTGTGTTGATGTTTAGCAGCATCCAGGGTGATTGAGCAGGCCTTATGGAGTAGAACTCCCCACGAGGAAGGGGATAGAAATCTCCTTAAGCAGTTGAGAATCAAGAAAAAAAAAAGAATTAAAAAACCATCATTGTTCGAGCCCGGTTCATACCTTGGATAGAGACAAGGTGTCAAGATGAACAGCACACATAGCAGCCGGACTTCGCTATGATAGCATTGACGTTGCTGCACTCAATGAAACCAGGCTAACAGATGAAGATTCATTACAGGAAATAGTGAGTGGATATATGGTGGGGGGGGGGAGGGTTTGGAAAAGAAAACCACAGACTGACAACAGTACTCAAGGAGTAGCTTTGCTAAAGAACATCCCTACTCTATCCCCTTCAAAAATCTTCTGGAGTATTTCAAATGTTATACTGTTTTGTGTCATTTGTAAAATCTTTGTACTAACCAGGTGCCATGGGCAAATGTACACCTTTTTTTCTCCCTGGAATCTTAAGTCTCCTTCTAGTGTCCAATTTCTGAAATCATAAAGTCTCAAATCTCTGTAATGACTAAACAATTTGGTTCCCATTAAAAGCTGTTTCTTTTAAATAATTAGGTCTAAAATCTTGTAATAAAAGTCTCAATATTCAAAATTTGTCTGGACAATAATTTATTTCTAACTTCTTTAAATCGAAGGCTTATTTAGCTTTTTCCTGTTTATTTCCAAATCTTTCTTAAACGTATAGTTAATTTAACTTTTATTCAAGAACTAGCTGATAACCCAGCGTTGCCTGGGTATTTATTTATCCCAATCCTGTATTGGGGGGAAAGAAGCACAGACGTCGAAGCCTTTGTCTGACAGGGAGTTATTGAGAGGGGCCTTTCTTCCCCCTACTCCCATGCCCATCATCCGTGCCCTCTCCCTTCCCCCTCCCATGCACTCCTCTTTCCTTCCCTTCCCCCTCCCATGTGCTCCTCTTTCCCGCCCTTTCTACAATCCTGGCACCAAATCCACCGGGGGCGCCTTCTGCCAAGAGAAGGGAACATCAGGCGCTTCCCCATTGGTCCGCTGGAGGCCGAATGTCACGGCTGGCTTTCCAAAGGAAGCTGCAAAGGAAGTGACATCACAAACAATTGCCACACTAGGACGCTGAACTCGCTCTCCTTAACAGCCCAGGCGTTCGAGCGTTATGCTAGAACACTCAGACGCACACACACACATACATCGAGGGGTGCTAGGGGTGTCTCCCCCCCAGTATTTGTTTCCAGAGGGTAAGTCATCTATGTACCAAGTTTGGTCGAAATTGCTTGAGGCGTTCCAGAGTTATGCTGGAACATACATACATACACACAGACACACACACATCCATTTTTATATATATAGGTAAATACATCAGGTGGTTTTCAAACTTCTCATTCTGATTATCTTTAATAGCCCTAAGATAGTTAAATAAGCAGTTTCCAAAAGTGATTAGAAAGTGAGGGTAGCAAAAGAAGTAGATGTTAGTGTCCTTTAAAAGGCTCTGCCTGTTGTGGCCCACCAGCGTCCCGTGCTCATGGATCCCGAGGACGATGAGGCGGTTGTGGCACGGTACCATCGGCCCGTGCACCTGGCGCCCATGTCAGAGAGTGAGGAGGACGAGGAGGCAGTTGTGGCGAGGTACCATCGGCCCGTGTACCTGGCACCCGAGTCAAAGAGTGAGGAGGCTGAGAGTCAAGCAGGGCCTTCTGTACCTCCTGAGGAGCCCATCAGGGCCGAAGAAGAAGAGG
This sequence comes from Thermophis baileyi, assembly GCA_003457575.1. Classification (NCBI taxonomy): domain Eukaryota; kingdom Metazoa; phylum Chordata; class Lepidosauria; order Squamata; family Dipsadidae; genus Thermophis; species Thermophis baileyi. Next base: position 625,929 of record QLTV01003776.1, read on the forward strand.
AGGAGCCTCTTCTTCTCAATGATCAGGCCCGCAGGGCTGCTAGAAGGCAAGAGTGGCTACTCAGGAGGAGGTCTCCTCAAGAGTAGAGCTAAGTGGCCACACCCCTAGACTATTTAAGTCCTGACCACGCTGAGCCTTGGTGGACTCCGGCCAGCTATTAAAGATTAGACATTTACCAGCGGAGGTTTGGCAAACCTATTCTGTCTTTATTTTGTGTTCAAATTATTACGTTGCTCCTAAGAAGTTATTAGGAGACATTTATGAGTAAAAGAACAGTGTTTGGCACTTTGTGTGTGCGTATTATTGGTTGCTCGTCGCTGGGGGCAGAACACTGCCATGGTTGTGAGAATGATTATTGATCCCTTTGTCTTCTCAAACTTTCAGGAGACTGCTGTGCAGACCACATGTGGGTAATTTCCTGTCCTCTCCTTATCCAGAAAAGTTCCCAAGAACCGGTCTACTTGTCAGTTCTTTGTCCTTTGGCACAGTCATCATTTCAGCACTTTCAGAGATGTGTTTACAAACCTTGCCTTCTCTAGGAGTCCCTATGTAAATTTTCTTGTAAATAAGATTGTGATCGTTGCTGTATCCAGAATACTTTTTTTCTCTTCTTTTTTACTTTCAGTTACTTGAATTCTCTGTCTCTCTCTCTTGTATTATTTCTTAATATATGTGTATGTATATACATATATACACATACACACACACACACACACACTCACACATATATAAATTTCAGTCCTGTGAATTTATTAATATTTGGTTAATAACCAAGACCTGGAATCTGGTCCAATCTTTATTATGAAAAATAAAGTATTTTTGATATTATTGATTTTAATACATGACAACAATATTTGCTTTATGGAAAATTAAAGAGTTAAGAGGTAAAATCAAATGGGGAAAGATTTTTCATAAATGCAAGAGAATAAAGACTAAAATATTCTTCTTGAACAAAATTAATAGTCTCCCTAATGAAAAATACTTTTCAGCTGAAACAGGATTAATCAGATATAACTATGATGAGTAAAAGTCCCTGCAGTTTTTTGGGTAACATTTGGGGATGTCTTGTCATTTCCTTCTTCCAATAGTATAAATCAAAATCAGAAGGACATCAATGATTGTTAGAGGTTACCCAAAAGTTTGGATAAATGTTTATACCCTAGTCTGATATTGTTTGTCTTTGTTTAATAAAATGTCTGAGAAACATATGGACCAGATTATTGTAACTAAGTATTTGAATGTAATACTGGATGCATTATTGGATCAGAATGAGAATTTTACGAGGAAAAATGTTGGAATATTCTTCATGCATTAGTAACTCCTAACAGACTTTTTGTTGAACAAGGACTGAAAAGGTGACAGTTTCTGGATTGCATATAGATAAAAGTTAGACTCTAGGGAGAAAGTTTTTTTTTTTTTAATTTGTAACTTTAAAAGGGGGAAAAATTACTATACTTGATGACAAGCTTATACTTGATGTGATGAAGATTGGAAGTCACTTCTTTATTATTGTCTTTGTTGCTTTTTTCTTTTTTCTTCTGTTTCTTTGTTCTAATTAAGTTTATATTAATGTTACAATGTTTATTAAAAACTTCAATAAAATTATTTTAAAATTGGAAGTAAACCACTGTCTAGTTTACATTTAAAAAAAAAAGAAGAATGTAAAATGATGGGTAAATTACCATACTTTTTATAAGTAAAGCACAATGTATTTGTCCTATAGAATATTCTTCACTTGTACTTACTCTAAAGAGATGTATTTATTTCTGCCTGAGATAATTTCCTGAATTTGTGTATTTTCTGAAGAAAGGTTTTTCTTTTGTTCTTTTCTTTTTAAATCAGCTATTTTAAAACTTCAGATATTTTCACCATTTCTCATTATGTCACTACAATCTCCATATCTGTTTGTTGTTGTCACTTTATAGTCACATGAAATAGTACAAAACAACTCAGTTTCTGTCAGCCAAATAGCAAATTAGCACATTTCATTTCAATCTTTCTCCTTCGCAACGTATCATAAGAACATATTTAAATCTTCAAAATTCCTGTCAGATAAAAATTAGTAACTCATAAGTTGTTGTTTTCTGTTCTAACTATTAAACTGGTAATTTAGCTGCAGGCTAAAAACTATTGAACTAAAATTAAATTATTCATTTTACCAGTTTTTTTAAACTGAGGTATATTATTAAGATCTGCTTTCTTGCCTGCGCAAGATATTTTCAGGAGTCTTCTTTAAGACCAGAAGCATCAATACTCTTCCTATCCTGCTTTGCAGGGGTGAAATGCTCCCAATTCGCTCTTACCTGTCGGTCGCCGTAGAGCCGGTCGGCAAGGTATCGCGAGGCGCCACCCAACCGCCCGGACGCTGCCCGGACGCCGCCATTTGGGTTCTTTTACCCTCTGCGCATGCACAAAGCATTCTGTGCATTCGCAGAGGGTAAAAGAACTCAAATGGCGGCGTCCGGGCGGGTGGGCGGCGCCTCGCACTACCTTGGCGACCAGCTCTATGGCGACCGACAGGTAAGAGCGAACCGGGAGCATTTCACCCCTGCTGCTTTGTCAAAGTCCAATTTTCCTTGTACTGTGGTGGAATGGAATGGCTTATGTTATTTATGTATGTATTTATCTATTTATGTAAGTATTTATCTATTTATGCTATGCATCATAATTAACTTGGTGGGAAATTGAAAGAAATTAATTGCAATTGTAATTATTGTTATATGACCACGTTTAAGGAGCTTTGAAGTTAAAAAAAATTGTAATCAGCTCTTTTGCACTGTGCAGCTGGTAAGACAGTATAGCAATAATATCTTTTTAAAGAAATGTGTACGCAATTGAGCGTTCATTTTATAGTTTGATGACTGATGTCTCATCCAAAATCAAGGATATCTGAGTGATGAAAAATAAAGAGATAAAAGCAGTAATACTAGAATTATTTATCTACAATTAGGTAAGTATAATGCTTTCACTCAGTCAAGAATAATTAAATTTATGTCAGCTGTGGGTTTTAACTGATCATTGATAATAGGATTGTTTTAGTTTAGTTTAGTTTAGTTTAGTTTAGTTTAGTTTAGTTTAGTTTAGTTTAGTTTAGTTTAGTTTAGTTTAGTTTAGTTTAGTTTAGTTTAGTTTATTGTCATTGCACCTCATACAACGAAATTAAATGCCATCTTCAGTGTACATTATACATAAAAAAATAAAACAAAAACACACATCCTTCACATTCTATACAATTGTATTGAAAACCCCTGATATTGCATTAATATTGCACTATACCGTAGAATTCAATATAGTTACTGCTCTGGGGTAGANCAAAAGAGGGGAGAGGGCAACCCATGATCCTCTGGGCAATGACGTTATCCCTCTGGAGCGCTGTCCTATATGCCACTGTGCAATTGGCAAACCATACACAGGTGCAGTAAGTTAAAATACTCTCTATGGTGCAGCGGTAGAAGGTCACCAGCAGTTTTCCATTCAGTTGTTGTTTCCTGAGAAGTCTCAGGTACTTTAATCTCTGCTGGGCCCTTTTGACCAATGCTGCAATGTGAGCGCCCCATGTCAGGTCCGCTTTTATGATAACACCCAGAAACTTAAAACTAGCCACTTGCTCCACTTGGTCTCCATTGATAACCAAGGGCTGGATGTCTGATCTATTCCTTCTATAGTCCACTATAAGCTCCTCGGTCTTATTGGTGTTAAGGACCAAGTTATTGTCTCCAGACCACGAAAGCAACCGGTCCACCTCATCTTGATAGGCAGACTCATCCTCCCCGGAGATGAGTCTCACCACTGTTGTATCATCTGCAAATTTAATAATAGTATTACTGACGTGAATGGGAATGCAGTCATGTACATAAAGAGTATAGAGTAAGAGACTTAACATGCAACCCTGTGGTGTACCAGTGTTAAGAATAAGGGCTGAGGAGATATAATTACCTAATCTGACCCTCTGAGAGCGGCCAGACAGGAAATCCATAACATGTGATCCATTAATAAAATCTGTTTTTTCCCCACACAGGTAAATATAAAATTTGTCCTTACAATTGCTGTTATTGGATAATCTGACTTTTGTATCTCAAAACACAAAGTTTATTTTATTTAAAGGTTAAAAATAACATTGCATTGAAAAATTGTTTTATTCACTATTCTAAATTATGGCATTATATGATTTCCCCTACAGTTATACAGAAACTTAAATTTCAAATTGCATATGCTGTTGATGCCTTCTCTTTCAGCTAATGGAGGTTATAGTTTGAGTTAATAGTCTACAGCTCCATGTTCATTTATTCTTCTACTAAAGAATATCTCTTGAAAGGGCTTTGTGTGGAAGCTTTAATAACTATAGCTATATAACTTACAGTATAAGGCAGTGTTTCTCAGTCTTTGCAGCTTTAAAATATGTGGACTGCTGGAGAATTCTGGGAGTTGAAGACCACATATCTTAAAGTTGACAAGGTTGAGGAACACTGTTCTAAATGACATTCTTCATTAAGTTGGGGAAATATTTGTTTATGTTCAATAATCACATGTCATCTGATTGTTTCTTAATGTAATGACATTGTAGAAGACCCCATTGCATTTCAACATCTTTGAATTTTTCCTTCATATTAAGATTCTAGAACTTTAGACTTCATGGGGTTGAGATCAGAGGTGGGTTTCTCCCGGTTCGGACCGGTTTGCCCGAACTGGTAGTGACTCGCTGGTGACATCACGATGACGTCACAGATCCGGTTTGGTCGGTGCCAGTGCGTGGGCGCCGCCATCTTTTTTTAAAAATTATTTATTTATTTATTTATTTATTTGAATTTTTTTAATTTTTTTTTCCTTCTGCGCATGTGCAGAAGCTGAGTTTCCGGCACTGCGCATGCGTTGCCATCTTGTTTTTGGCTTTTTAAAAAAAAATATTTTTTTGCACTGCACATGCGCACGCGCGCAAAGCACGCGCGTGCCCACGCATCGCAGAAGGAAGCGAACCGGCAGCGAGGTAAGTTAGAACCCACCCCTGGTTGAGATGGTATCTAAATTGCTTGTCATTTTCTACTCATGCTAACAAAGATAAGGGAACAATCTTAACATAGTTCCAATACACTAAGGAGAACCCCAAGATCACTTAAGTTGGCACCTGCTTATTTGTATATTTATCAGACTCTTGGTCTACATCCAGGTACTGTCAATTTGCATGATGAACAGCTATGCCATCTAACTAAGGTCATGCAATTGTGGTGTCATGTAAACAAGGTCAGGAGGTTTTGAAACCAAGTGTAAACGGATCAACCTATTGACAAATGATTTAGTCCATGATAAGGATAAATGACACTGGTATTGCTGCTTGAGTTTAGAGTTTTGACTGTTTTGGGGTATTTGCTGTTGTTCCACCGGGCTGTCAATAGCTGAATGGAGATTTGTTATCATCTTGCTTGGTATGCTATGTTTTTGCTTCGTTTAAATCTTACTGCTAGAGTGAACAATAAAGCTTAAAAATCTCATTATTAATCTGTTTTTATTGTGTCTGGATTCTATAAAAGAATTGGTTTTATTTGGCAATATACCTAAATAGCTTGTCTATCAAAATAAAGTGCTTCCCTGAATTTTATTCTGCTCAAATGCTTTTCCTGTTGTTTCTGCAATATAAAGTAACTACTGAAACTGAAACCACAAGCTTCAATTTTTACATTTGAGCAACTATCACAGTGATGGCTAACCTTTTTGCTGTCGCATGCCAAAAGTGGGGGAGCGTGGGGGGTCACGCGCACATGTGCCCACACCCATAATTCAATGTGCCCCGCCCTCCGTGCATGCGCGCGTGACCTCCCCCGCGCTCCCCCCGCTTTTGGCACGCGATGGTATGGTGGGCCCGTTTTTCACCCTCCCCAGGCTCCAGAGGCTTTCTAGGAGCCTGGAGAGGGCAAAAATGGCCTCCTCCCCCCCCAGAGGCCCTCCGGAGGCCAGAAATGGCTAGCGCACATGTGCCCACACCCATTCCCTCCCCCCATGCATGCGCACAACCCCCCCCCCGTGCTGCCCCCTGCGCATGCGCACACCACCGTTGGGCCGTTTTTTGCACTCCAGGGCTTCAGGAAGCTTCCCTGAAGCCTCCGGAGTGCGAAAAATGGCCCAATGGCAAACAGGAAGTGCGTTTTTCTGAACTTCCGGTTTGCCCGTTGGGCCGTTTTTTGCACTCTGGGGCTTCAGGAAGCTTCCCTGAAGCCTCCGGAGGGCAAAACGGCCTTCCCCAAGGCCAAAAATCAGCTGGCCAGCGCACGCATACGCGCTGGAGCTGACATAGGGGAACGCCTCGCGTGCCCTCTCATATGGCTCTGCGTGCCACCTGTGCCATAGGTTCCTGGCTGTGATGTAGATGTAGATATGAAAGAAGACAAATGTTAAGAAGACAGAAGACAATTTCAATAGAATACACACACACACACACAGTATGTGTGTGTGTGTGTGTGTGTGTGTGTGTACCGTGTTTCCCTGAAAATAAGACCTAGCTTGATTTTTACACGTGCGCCCAATATAAGCCCTACCGCCAAAATAAGCCCTAGTTAAGATCCCTCCCACTCCATTGCACCTGGTTGCACAGGGTGGGGTGAGGTGCATGGGTAAAAATCAAGCAAGGGTGGGGATGGGGGGTGGTGGAGCTGCTTACCTTTAGAAAGTTGCAGCCAGGCCTCACACACCCCGACACCTGCCTCGCCAGCCCATTTCTGCGGCCGCTTGCCGCCACTTGCGCGCATTGCCCCCAGCCTCCCATTCGCTGTCAGATGCCTTCAGGAAAGGCCTCTGAAGCCGGTAAAAGAGCTCCAGATTGATGCGTGCAATCAAAATAAGACCTGGTGCCTTTTTTGGTGGCAAAAAATTATAAGACCGGGTCTTATTTTTGGGGAAACACGGTAGTATAGAAATGGTATACAATCAATTATGACCACAGTGCTTCATTTGTCTTGCTAGCCTCAACCTTAGAAAAAAACAGTGCAATTGGAAAGTAGATTTTTGTGTGTTTTGTTTTGGTTCTTTGAGTTAGCATTGACCCCTGGCAACTATCTGGGAAAATCCCTGCAATTTTCTTGGCAAGGTTTTTTGGAAATCATTTGCCACTGCCTCCTTCTTAAGGTTGAGAGAGAGTGTCTGGCTCAAGGTTATCCAGCTGGCTCAAAGTTATCCAGCTGGCTTTGTGTCTAAATCAGGACTTCCTCATTCACACATCACTAAATCACGATTTTTTGGAAATCGTTTGCCATTGCCTCCTTCTTAAGGCTGAGAGAGTGGCTGGCTCAAGGTTATCCAGCTGGCTTTGTGTCTAAATCAGGACTAAATCAGTCTCCTGGTTTCTAGCCTGATGCCTTAACCACTATACCAAATTGGCTTTCATTGGAGGTTATGGGAGCTCATTGACAAATATGGATAAGGTTTAGCTTCCTTTCTCTAACTATTCCTTTCCTTTTTGCTATAAAAATGATCCTAAAAAAATCACTTCATTTCTATTCATATATGGCTAAGTATTCCTAAATTTAAACCAGAGGTTTAAACCAGAACCTTTTTTTCTGCATGCCAGTGGTAGATCCTTTCCCCTTCTTATCAAAGCAAACACACTGGTTTTCCCGTTCACTTCAACCGTTCCTTTGCTCGCACTTATTTATGCATAAGCACACACAGTATTTCTCTCTTTCTCATTCACACACTTTGATCGTTTTCCTCTCATGATTTACCCAGCTGACTGGTGTGGGAAAGCTGAACAACATTTTGATCTGTGCCTTTGCCAGCTGTTCCCCACAGCACTGAGATGTGGCTCTCAAGGCACATTGCTATCCAACAATGTGAACAAATTGTCACCATATGTACAACAAAAAGCCCCAAAAAGGGGTTGTGTGACAAGCAATAATTCCTAACCTGCAAAAGACACCTTAGAGCTGCTCTCTTCATAAAATGTACTACAACAGTGAAATTTTTGAACTTGTAACATTTATGGTAGAGAGGCAAAACAGTGCTGCAATATATTGAAAGGCAGAACAATCCATGAAGACATAATGGTCTGTAGAATGGTTGCCTGCAGCTGGAAAGGCCTTGGACTAAAATGGCCACTTCCTATTACCGGTATTAAACAAAAGGCAAAGATAAAATATGAAGGCGCAACATTCGTGCTAATGAGAAATGGCAGCAGTTTTGCAGCACTGCATTTTAAGTGATGCCCATCTTTTCCAAATAATTCTTAGATAAAAATAATTGTTGAGTAGGGATGTAGCAAGATATATTATTGAACATACATCAGAAAAAGTTTGCTGTATCTAAAATGAGGTCATCCATAAATAACTGAATTCTTCCCATAGAAAATTGAAGAGCCACTTGTAAAATACAGGCATAACATCCCCTAGAACAGTGGTTCTCAACCTTCCTAATGCCATGACCCCCGCCCTGCTGCCGCAACCCCCTCCCCGCCCCCTCCCCGCGTGCGATGAAGTGACAAAGGGGGCGTGGCACCAGGGGTGAAATGCTCCCGGTTCGGGCGTGCCTGTGGGTCGCTGGACAGCCGGTAGCGACAGAAGCGGGAGACTTCGCCCACCCGCCCGGACACCGCCATTTGGGTTCTTTTATCCTCTGCACATGCGCAAAGTTCTGCGCATGCGCAGAGGGTAAAAGAACCCAAATGGCGGTGTCCGGGCGGGTGGGCGAAGTCTCCCGCTTCCATCGCTACTGGCTGTCCGGCGACCCGCAGGTATGCCTGAACCGGGAGCATTTCACCCCTGCATGGCAGCACCAAGATGGCAGGCTAGCGAGCGCTTAGGCGACCCCTGTGAAAGGGTCATTTGACCCCCAAAAGGGTCGCGGCCCACAGGTTGAGAACCGCTGCCCTAGAAGAAGTGATAGGCACATGTTTATGAAGATCTGAAATTAATTGCAAAGCTGAAGAACTGAATTCCTGAGAAAAGAATTTACTCAAAAGAGAAACACAGAGTAATATATTGTTTGGAATAGCTGTCTGAAAACCTGTGCTGCAACATTGGACCATGAGCTCAAGATACTTGTGAAGTTGTGTATGCGTGTGTGTTTGTGCAAGGGTGTGCAAGTTGTTGGAATTGTGATTATTTATAGTTATGAATAACCGTAATGCTGTTTCTGTAAATGGCTATATAACAGAGACTGTGTTTGTCTTGTCTGGAACTAAAGACCATTTTTTATTTTGTAAAAATAAAAACATTTGAATGAACAGAAAATGATTCTGGGGGCTGTGCTTCACAGTATAGTTTTCTTCTTTCTATTAATTCATCCTACATTTTTTAATTTATTATTTAATTACAATAATCTTAGAAACATCAAGCCACTTAGGACAGGAAGCTGACCGAGGGAGTGTTAAGGGAGGTCCTCATGATCTTATTCCTGAGCAAATAACATTTCAGACTGCATGAAAGTATTCCTTTTTAAATAACTGGGATTCTACCAGTTTGGCCAGTTTGTATCAAACAAGAACTCTTGCATATCACATCTGATTTTATATTTCACTTCTCCTATACCTGAAAAATGTTTTTGTGACTGAATATGTAGTCACGTGCATGGTTATGTGTATATGCTTCTAGGTAGGTTGCAAGATATAAGATAAATAAAGCTGTTAAATGTGCATGACACTCATTCAAAAGTTTAAAGAAATAAACACATGTGAAATTTTTGCTAGGTTTCCGGATTAATGTTGAAGACCTGTCTTTGCACTATAAAGTACTATGAAGGGGCCAGGAGTGGTATTCACTTACTTTCCCTACCGGTTCACAAATGTGAGCACTCGCTTCGGTCGTGCGCACACCTTCCGTGCATGCGTGCGGCCTTCCACACATGCGCTTTGCTCACGCGCGTGGCTTGCACGCATGCGCGCAGCTTCAAAACGTGCCTAAATAGGATGGCATAGCGCTGGTTCGCCTGAACCAGTCCGAACCGGCTGAATACCACCTCTGGTGTGAATGCTAGAAAGAGTCTTGTCTGAGACATTTTCTCAGGCTACAGTTCTGCTCTGGACTTCAGTTTCTTTTATCTGATTGTTGTCTTGGTAGCAGCTCTTCCTTCTGTTCCTCAAGGTTATTCCTTCTGTATATTACAGTAGATAACTTGGGCCAGTCAGTCTCTCCAAGCACTGTACTGACTCACAGGGTTGTGTGGAAAAAATGGGCAAAGAAAGTACAATGCATACCCTTAGAGGGCAACCAGGATATCAATCAACCAAATAAGTTAAGAATATATAGTGGTTCGGAATACAAGATTATCTTGTTATCCCTATGTTGTCCAAGTGTGACAGGTTGGGTTCTGAAATGAAAAAGCTTCACATTTCTGTCTGTTTCCTTGTCAGTGGAAGACTACTATATAGATGAATTTAGAAAGGAAATGGATAATGTGACTGAAGACTTTAGGGAAAGCGCACGAGCCTAACTTCTGGAATTGCTTTCAAACCATTTGCCAAAATTGGCAATTAGAAGCATCTGCATTTTTTTCAGCGTAATGAAATTGTGTAGTGTAGGTTTGTTTTCCCTTCATTTTATACTTCTGTATTTACTTGTGCATGCTAAAAAGCACAGGGTGGGCTCCATACTCTGCATTCGGGGTCACATGACTTGAAGAGAGGAAGGCTGAGAATATAACAGCAACCTTCCATGCTGCTGCCTATCTTTTCCAGTGGGGATATATATTCAGTCTTTCTTTTGCTGGCTTCTCCCATCTTGTCAAATTTTGACCCATTCTCTTCCGTTATCCTGCTGATGATCAGAGACAGACAGATGGTCAGAATCCCAAGCCCTTTTCATAATTTCTAATATTCTATTGAATAATAAAGGGGAGGGGGGATGAACTAAGCAACACATAACTTTTTTAATCAATGGGGATATTGGTGCATTTCAATATACTATATATGTATTCTTAATAACTCTTTCCAAATCACTTTAATGCCTTTAAGGTTATTACAAGATGAGATAGCATTTTCAGTACTTCTTGATAGTTTTCCAATCCAATATTGACAAATACCTTGATTCAGTTTACAAGAGCAGTTCATGACAAATTTGATTGATGAATTCTATTACTCATGTAGCAAGACTTGACATGTTTTTTTAATGGACTTGAATCACTGAATCCATCTTCTTCTAAGTACCATAGATGAGTTTATTTCCTTTCATTTTTGAAAAAGCAAACACTTCTGAGCTTTATATATATATATATACATATACATATATATATATATATATATAGATAGATATATCTATATATAGATATAGATATAGATATAGATATAGATATATGTAGGTCTGTGGTTATTCGGGTTTTCTCCCGCGTGAAGTTGGAGATGTCATTGCAACGTTTCGACGAAGTCTCATTCGTCATCTTCAGGCTGATTATCAGGCTTGTGTCTTCAGCCTCCTGCTTCTAGGAGCAATGTGCTTCTAGAAACAAAATATTCAGTATAACTTTGGGCCGACTCAGAAAAGTATTGCGTTTGTTAAGTACAGGTAGTCCTTGTTTAGCTACCAGAATTCAGGCCAACTATTTGATTGTTAAGTGAAGTGGTTGTTAAGTGAACAATTACACGATTGCAACTGTGCTTATGATTTTAGTTCAGTTTTCCTCCCCCTACCCACTTCTCCACCCTTTGGAATGTCCACGTGGCACTGGGATAATTGGCAAGAAGAGAATTAATGTATTTACATTAATCATTGGAGATTACAAGAGAGTAAGCAGGTACACAATGGGGAATACACATAGAAAAGAATGTGCTAGCATTGGTGTCTGCCTAGCAGGCTTAGAGCCCTGAACCACTAAGGAGGCAAACGAAAGCTGAACATGTGAAACTGATTAAAGTCTTCAGTTATAGGCAGAATGACCATGGGTGAGCACAATAGCAAGGGAACAGGAGTTATTTCCATCTTCCTGCCAGCTTCCCCATTGATTTTGCACGTGGGAAGCTGGCAGGCAGCATTGGAAATCAAGTTAATATGACCATGGCTGGCTTCAGCGGTGCTGCAGGTAGCCCCATGAGTCCTGGATTTTGGATGCATTTTTTAAGTTACTTCCTTTGAGGTACTGCGATTCAAAAATGTTTGCCCCATGCACCATTTTGCCAAGTTGAAGGTTATAGACAGGAGAGTTTTAGTAATGTACTTGTAACTTTCCAGAATCAAAGTTCTAATCATCCTTTTTCTATTTATTCAATAAAACACACAAAACTTGTATTTAAAACTTCTTTCGCGAAGGATTGAAGAAAACTCACCCAATGTTTTCAGACTTATCAATCCAAAGGTTCCTAATAGCTGAAAAGCAATTAACAAGCAATTTCCAAAAGTAATTAGAAAAGAAAGTATGTGAATCGTGTCCTTTTGAAGAACACTAACTGTGGTTTGAGCAAGATGGCTATTTCCTTGTCTCTCAGACCTCTAAATGTGCTGGAAATCAGTCTTATGGTCTCCACACCAGGAGCAATTGTCTGGAGCATTTTTGGGTAATTTTAAGTCTTCCCTTTTGTCTGCAGAGGAACTACAAACAGCCAGTCTTCTCACTGGCTCTTTATTCTATCATGGTCGTTGTCTGTTTTTTGCAGAGGCTTCTTCAGTCTGCCATTTCTTACCCAGAAGTCCCCAGTACTGTATGATTTTATGTGACAATCAGAGGTGGGTTCCTCCTGGTTCGGACCGGTTCTCCTGAACCGGTAGCGACCCGCTGGTGACATCACGATGATGTCACCGATCCAGTTCAGTCGGTGCAGGTCTGTGGGCGCCATCTTTTTTTTTAATTTTTTTTTTTGAAATTTTTTTAAAAAAATTTCTTCTGTGCATGCGCAGAAGCAGAGTTTCCGGCACTGCGCATGCGTCGCCATCTTGTTTTCAGCGGTTTTTTTTTGGACTGCACATGTGCGCGCGCCGAGGCACACGCGTGCCCACTCAGCACGGAAGGAAGCGAACCAGCAGCGAGGTAAGTTAGAACCCACCCCTGATGACAATATATAGCATACTGTTTAAAAGGGAAATGTTCTGCAAAGTAAGGATATACGTAGCTCTATTGCAAATGAATGCAAATGTTAAAACTGTCATGTCAAGAGAATGTAATACCGGTAGGTATTATACTAGGAGGTCAGGCAGTTCCATCTCTTGATAATTCACATTCTCCCTATTTTTTCATCTTTTTGAGCAATATAATTTGACTGTAATAAATGTTAATTGTATGCACAGTCATTTTGCAATGAAAAAGGTCACTTATGATATAGTCACATATGGTATTGCTTGAAAAATGTCCCTCTAGACGAGATGCCTCTTTCTAACCAATTATCCAAGACTGTTCAATTACTGTAGTTTAACTGGAAGATGTATAAACTCACCTGTTTTACATTAGATAGTAGTATATAGATCTGCCTTCTACTTTCAGTAAAATTGCAGTATAAGTGCAGTATTAAGTTCATTATGAGAATTGTCTCTACCTGATATGTTAGACCATGCTGTGACAATTTGCCAAAGTGCAAAGGTTCCCAGCATTCCAGAGCTAGTAGCCTCAACTGGAATTTTGGTATATTGTATCCCACTGGCACCTTGAAAAAATGATTGTGGAGAGGACCTTGCCAATTATAAAACACTGATTTATCAGAAGGTAAGTTAATGAAATTGTTCCCACAACCCCTTCTAGCCATCTGGAATGTTTTATTACCTCAAATTATCCTTGAGAACAGCAGAGAACTGCTTGAACGCTGTGTTTAATAGTGCAAGGCAGGCAGTCACCAATTCAAACGTATTCTTAGTGGATTTCCAATTCGATGAGGTTTTAATGCAATAGTGGTTTACCAAGCAGTATGCAAAATAGTTCACTAAACTGGAATGTGTGAAATGGTTACAAGTGTCATGCCAGAATGATGCATATTATCTGAAAGCTCCAGAGAAGAGGTACACCTTAAACCCAGCTACATAGTACACATGATTGGGATTCAATACTGTCACCAAATTACAATACATTTTATGCATATACTTTATTGAGCAGGTCTGATTGACAACATTCAACTGAAATATTTGAAACAGCAGCCTAGCTGCAACCACTGGTAAGGCATCAGCCATAAGTTTGCGGCATCAATACTCCAATACTGAATACTTTTTATTATGCTCTTAGAACTGGATTTGTGAGCGGAAATGCATCTGCTTTGTACTATTATTTTGCATGCTAGTTTTCAGCATCCACTTTGCTTTCATCCTTTGAAGGTACTGCATGTCACGCTCGTGAGCCAGAGCTGCTCCTGCATTAATGGAGAAAGAGCCAATATCTGAATTTCATCAAAAAGCATAATTATTTTCAAGATGAACAAAGCTGCTTAAACCTGCTATGAACTCTGCAAAGGTATACTGTGTTCTCCATAAAGTCTGTCACTTTTGAAATGCAACTACTTTTACACTTTAAATGTTCACAAACATTTTGAAATTATCCTATATGGAGTTTGCCTATTGTTCTGGCCCTGCAAACTGAACAACACAGAAATCAGTGACTATCTAGTTCAATGTCCTGTTTCCAACTATATTTTCTGTACTGTATTTCTGAGAACTGAGCTATCGGTAGAATTTTTGGCAGAATAACCATGAGGGGGAGAATAACCATGAGGGGGAGAGGATTCTACCAGCATCCAGAGTAAGTAAAGGGAAAGGCGCACAGATAAATAAGAGAAAGCCCTCTTAGAATATAGTTTTGCTTTCATGATGCTGAATTTTCACCCTGTATATATAAATAGGGAAGAAGGGGGACGGAAGAGTTGGCAACACTGTTATATGCAGAGGTGGGTTCCTACCGGTTCTAACCGGTTCTTTAGAACCGTTAGTAACTCGGCGATGATGTCACGGAGCCGGTTCTGTCGGTGTCTCCATGGGCACCGCCATCTTGGATTTTGCTTCTGCGCAGAAGCTAATTTTTGCTTCTGGCATGCGCAGAAGCTATTTTTTTATTGCTGTGCGCACGCGCGGCATGACCCTGAGCAAACCGGCAGCAAAAGGATCCAGAACCCACCCACCCAAAAAAACAAATTAAAAATCAGTTCTTGAAAACATGACATTCAGTTTGGAGTGTGAGAGAAGCGTTCTGTCAACATCATTTTTTAGATTTAGCTACCGGTACTTACAGGAACCTTATGGGTCAACAAATTACTTCTCAAGGAGAAGCTTTTTATTATTTACATATTTTTACTTGCAAATATGTTAAAAACAATGAAAAAGCAAGCTAGGACACTGATGTAAACACACTGCTTTTATCTGCTCACCTGAGTTGCTTGTCCAACCAAGGGCTTTATACTGCTGCAGCACTCTGCCCACTGTCTGTTTGTTTCTGGAAACTGCTACTGCTCGTGAAGAACCAAATCGCTGCTTGTAATATCTCATCAGGGAACGGTGACCAATCCTGGCACCTTTATAAAAAAAAACACAATACTCATATATTAAAATAATAAAAGATATGAAATACCTTTTTTGTTATAATAGGAGTATTGTGTCTCTAGCTGAGGAATATTCTCTTTCTCAAAAGCATGTAACTGCAGAAGTAGCTGGAAATTCACTGTGGAATACTATGCCCACACAAAAAGGAAATTTGATGAGAACTGCTAGATTTCATTTGGATTCCAATTCTGAAAGCTGATAGATTTCTTTGGGACCTTTAAGCCTATAGTGAGATTTGTCTTGTAATTAATTTTTATTAAAGATTGTAATTGAAATAGTAAAAACTAAGTCTATAGTGAGGTTTGGAAACATAGCTCCCAGTTTTTACTGATGTTAACTTTGTTTTGTTAAAAACCTGGGATGAAATATGCAGGCTCAACAGATCCTTCTGAGGAGATAAATTGTAGAGAAATAACTTTGGGGCTTTCAAAAGTAGGCTACTTTAAATTCTTTGTTTCAATTAAGTTATGGTCCTGTGACACATTTTTGTTTTAAAAGAGTAAGATTGGCTGCAAGGAAATGGAAGATTCAATATTCTTCCCACAGCAATCTAATGGAAATATTCTAATATATTGTCCTGTGATAAGAAAGTAGATCTGTCAATCACTCATCCATTTTTATGTGCACTTTGCCATTTTATGGAGAAACAAAAGCTAAACATAGCTCTTTTTAAAATGTAAACACAATGTATTATTTTTCCAAAACAGTTTAAAGAGCTGAATCACACCAAAGCTTCACCATAGTCAACAGTCCATTTGGTGCTGAGATTCTGTCTTGCCTTGAAGAACCAGCATATGCATGAAACTTTCTGACATGCCTCAGGGGTGCACCAATGAAATGAACTTCCCACAGCTCTGTGATTAGGAGCTGCGGTGGCGCAGTGGTTAGAGTCCAGTACTGCAGGCTACTTCTGCTGATCACCAGCTGCCAGCAGTTTGGCAGATCGAATCTCACCAGGCTCAAGGTTGACTCAGCCTTCCATCCTTCCATCCTTCCGAGGTCGGTAAAATGAGGACCCAGATTGTTGGGGGCAATATGCTGACTCTGTAAACCGCTTAGAGAGGGCTGTAAAGCACTATGAAGCGGTATATAAGTCTCAGTGCTACTGCTATTGCTAACTTCCGGTTGGGCCGTTGGGCCGTTTTTCGCCATCTACAGGCTCCGGAGGCTTTCCTGAAGCCTGGGGAGGGCGAAAACGGCCTCCCCCCAGCCCAACGGGCCTACCGGAAGTCCGGAGGCTTCAGTGAGGTCTGCGCGCATGCATGGGGGGGCAGCGTGGGGGGGGGGGGGTGTGCGCGCATGCAGGGGGGAGGGCATTGCATTATGGGTGTGGGCACGCGCGCGCACACCCTTTTGGCACCCAAGCAAAAAAAAGTTCGCCATCACTGTAAGATTCTTTATTCTTCGGACAGCACATTGGAAGCCAAAGAAACAATTCAGCACAAGAAGGCTCTTAGGGGTCTGTATGGAAATTATCAAGCCAAATTCTGCAAAACAATTATATCACCCTCAATATGGAAACTCACTGGAAGAGTTTACACAACACACTTACCATCATTTCTAGTTAAAAGTATCCAGATGCAAGTCCCATCTGGTATCCTTCCCTGACCCCTATGATTAAAAAAAAAAGCTGCCCATGTGTTATTCAAAAGGGTTGCATACTGCATGATTTGAAAAACTAATCAGCAAAAGGAACTTCAAATAATCAGATTCTTTTTTTGCTAGCAAGGGCAAAAATCTCATTTAAACAGTCCAATGGAGGCTGTTTTTGAGCAGTCTGGGTGAAGACAGGAGCTGGCACAATGGCATACTTATAAATTATGGTAAGGAAATCATATGGATGCAGTTAAAGTTATTTTTTCATAACGTAGCACCCAGCCTTTTGCGAACATTTGGTACTTGCAAATTATTTGTTTCTATATTAATTTGCTTTATAAGGCTGCCCAACTCATAAAGCAACCCTGAATAACTTATAATTGTACAGAAGAATGAAAACAAAAGAGTTAGAAACCCACCCACCCCCAGCAAACACGAGGATATAAAGAACAGAATGAACTAAAAAGAAACAAAACAGGCCCAAAACTGTACAGTCCATGCAAAAAACTTTAATTCTGAATGGGTTCATCCAGTGCCTGAGCAAAGAACCAGCACTTATGAAAGGCCAGCAGGGTCTGAGCCATCCAAACGTCAGAGGGAATAATGTTCCATAGGGCAGGTGCTGTGAAAGCAAAAGTACATCTCTGTCCCCTCCCCCCAGTCTGATTTCAGTCAGGTTTCAGAAAAAGGAGCCTGAAGCACACTCATCCTTCAGGATCTTATGGGACAGAGACAATTGAAGACAATTTAACTGTCTTTTATTTATTTTATTTAAAACATTTTAATAAGTGCCATAGTATATCAAACTTTGGGCAACTATATTAATCATTCAGTGCCTTAAAGGGACTTTATAGGTGATAATCAGCACACAAAATTAAATCCAGAAATCTATAGGGAGTCAACCCAGCTCACAGAGCTCTGGTGTTCACGGATGTACCAAGGTACGCCTTTTATTTATTTGTGCCACCCTATTCCGAACTAGTAAGAGCTTCTGGGTAGTTTCCAGGGCAGTCCCACGTAAAGTGCATTACAAATATTCAAATCAGATTCCTATAACCAAAAAAGAAGTGATGTAATGATCTAATTGCTGCATGAAAAGTAGAACTACAGTTACTTAGGATAATTATAATCCAATTTTCTTTCAATATTTAACCCAAGGCAATGCAGACAGACTTCCCTAGACAGTCTCCCACTAAAGCACTGACCAGATCCAGATATGATTAGTTGTTGCATTAGGTACCAGTCTACGTGCTGGATCACCTTTGAAAAAAATCAGCATTTTAAAGTCCACTGAAATCAACAAGGCCTTGTTTTAATTGTCTGTGACAGTTACGGATTACAATTCCTGGCACTTAGGAAATTGTTATTCACACAGTTGATCGTTTTTGCAGGAGACACTTCTTCAGAATAAAGACAATGTAAACATCTTTATTGATAATTATTTTTGTGAGATAATTAGTGTAAAAAGAAAATGAGGAAATGGAGTAATGAGTCCAGAATAATGTTACTCTTACAAAATAGTTGCTGGCCAGTCCCCTTTTCCAAGGGGCTCTCTCCAACGGATCTCAATTTTCTCTAGGCTTCTAACTGAAAGACCAAAGGATAATTTTTCTGCCAGTACCCAACCCATAGTTTCTCAATCTTACCAACCTTAAGATATGTGCATTTGACCTTCTAGCATTCCTAAGCCCATAACCTTGTCCTAAACCAAACCCATCCTTACAGCAATTTCCTGGGTTCTGCAATGGATGGAATAGGTACAAAAGCGTAAGTTTTTCATAGAAAGGCAGATCACCAACCAAGAAATCTAGAAGCCATATACCACCCCGTCCCAGACAAGCAGCTGCATCCTTCTAAACTGCAATAACAGAAAGCTAGCATAGCAAAACAATCATGGCTCATTTCCATAGTGTCGCGTACCTGAAGGTAAAATCAGCTCCATAGTTTCATCATCATAGTCCAATTTCTTTTCTGACGGCAGTTGTTCGGACATCTCCACATCCTCCCCTTCTTGGTAATCAGGATAACTGCTCCTATAAAAAGAAAGGGTCAACATTTTGCCTTTAAAAATGAGATTGTCTGAAAAAAATAGCTGTTAAAATGGCTGAGTCTGAAAATGAAAATCTTGTGCTGCTGAGAAATATAACTGTGGGAACTTTGAGGCCAAGGAGAAAAACAGTTTGCTTAAGATGGAAAAAACGCATATCTGTCCTAATCCTACCTCCTGAGGAATCATGCATTCAATTAAGGACCAGCAATGTTGCTTCCTCTTCTCACTGAGCTGTTTCCATCCTATTGGTCATGAAGCTGCACTATAGCCGATTGTTGTATGAATCTTGATCATTAAAATTAGAGCCTTACCATCGCTTTTCCTTGCACCATGTATTTTATCATGGTGAGACTAAGATCTATTTATTTTTATGCCACCTTTATTATTTTAAAAATTTAAGGCGGTGAACGTATCTAGGAATTATTAGAAAAGAAAGCAGCCAATGTTGTCATTTATGGTATGACCGGAGCTGAATAATATATATTGGTCTGGTCAAAACATTTATAAAAGTGCAAAATACAGCTGAAAAAAGTACAAAATAATTCAATGAAAACAATCTGTCAGTTTGACACCCTCCCAACAAAGAAAAGGCTAGAAGAGTTAAGATCTTTAGCCTAGAAAAAGGCATATAAAGGGCAACATGATCAGGGTGTATAAAATTATGTATGGCATGAAAAACTGGCTCAAAATAAGATTTTTTTTCTTGTAGTAAGCAGCAGGACCTGGGGTTCTCTTAAGCCACGGGAGAAGTGGTTATTAAATATAATTGATTAGAAGGAAATTTAGAACAGACAAACAAAAAACTTCTTTATATGGCTCAGATCAGGGATTATTTTCATTTATTATTGATCTGTGAGCCACTCCTTCTAATTAATATTCTGTAATTGCTTTAAATAATCAGAAATAGATTGCCAGAGATTTTTTTTTTCAATCAGATAATTCAAATGCAACGTAATTGTCCTAGAAAAAATGATTCCTGAAACAGCGATAGCTAGTAACTCTAAAACAAAGTAAAAGTGCACCAGATGCAATAAAAGCCACTTTAGAGAAAGGCTTTTTCTGCTATGGCTCCCGCCCTTTGGAACAACATGCCCCTCAAAGAGAGATCTGCCCCTACCCTCCTGGTCTTCTGTAAGAGCCTCAAAACCTTGCTCTGCTGATTGTCCTGGGCCTTCCATGTTGGAGGTAGTTAGTGGACTAGGAAGATCCCACCTCCATTCTGCAGTATTCTGGTTTTTAACTTATTTAACTTCTGTCCCTTTTAAACTTTAATGTGTTAATGTTTTCTGTCTTTGTTTTTATGATGTTGATAAGCTGCCCAGAGTCACTTAACAGTGAGATGGGAGGAATAAATAAAATAAAATAAAATAATAAAATAAAATAATAATAAAATAAAATAAAATAATAAAATAATATAAAATAAAATAAAATAAAATAAAATCACACTGGCAGGATTACATGTAGATAATAAGAGCCGAGGTGGCGCAGTGGTTAGAGTGCAGTACTGCAGGCTACTTCAGCTGACTGCTAGCTGCAGTTCAGCGGTTCAAATCTCACCGGCTCAAGGTTGACTCAGCCTTCCATCCTTCCGAGGTGGGTAAAATGGGGACCCAGATTGTTGGGGGCAATATGCTGACTCTGTGAACCGCTTAGAGAGGGCTGTAAAGCACTATAAAGCGATATATAAGCCTAAATGCTATTGCTATTGCTATAATGTGCAACCTAGCTCTCACCCCAGTGACTTGGTATTTTATATGTAGGGAATTAATGTGGGCTATTCCAATTTAATCTAAAAGAGTACAAGTGCAGCAAGACTGGATAACGTGCTATTCTAGTCTTGTTTAAATCATACTGCATCCATATTGTGGGGCAAAAGAACAAGGATCTTGTAGAATACAGATTTAATGAATGTATTTTAATCAGGGACATGATGTCCTTTAATAAGCTATTTCCTTCCTACTGAATAAGCGATCAGCATATTGTTCAGTATATTTATAATTCACGTAAAGGAAGAAGAAATGTATACCCCACCTGACTTCTCAAAATGTAGGCAGACAGAATGAAGACGCACCTCCAAGTTTCAAAAGGCCAGTACAAATGCTGTACTACTGAACTTGTATCTACAGTGACTATATCTAGACAACTGTAGGACATACAAGGTCTACAGGCAGACCTAATGACAGACCTAATGATAGGAAGGAAGCTCAATTCTCCTAGAGCCAAGGCAGAGTTGTAAGCAGAGGGGCACTTTACCTTGAACGGCTTTGTTGTGGGTCCCATTGGTAAAAAGATTACCGTATGTTCCTTGTGATTCCCAAGTGACTGTTTGTTACAGAATAGTAGCACTAACTTAGAACATAGCCTTATAAAACTTTGGTCATCCATAAGCAGATTCATCTCACCCCAAGCCCAGGGCTTGTGCCATCACTGTCAGATTGTTACCTAAGCCAAACATTCCATGTTTTTCACCAACAATGCAATTCCTACCTGAAATCATAGAAGTCTGCAAATTCCAAAGCAGCATCTCCCTCAATGAAGAGCTTGCAATGGCTTTTGTCATTCATATGTGCCTGTACAGCTTTAGTTGTGTAGAAGGACTTCCCTTTCTCATTGCACCACAGACAGATCTTCCCAACCCCAATCTTCTCTCCTGAGCATTGGAAGAAAAGAGACAAGAATTGACCTTTGATCTTACATGACTTCAAAATATTAATTGCATCCTAACATTTAGGATCAAACTATTTTGTTCTCACCACTACTGCCAAGAATCACTATTCAGCTTTTCCACTGGCCCTGCACCCCTCCCTTCTTTTACATATCATGGAACTACCCCAACATTTTTTGACAAAACAATAGGTTTGCAGTCAGAGTAGCCATTCTACCAATGGCCTCATTGTTAACTATTAGAAATCTATTTATCATTTAAAAAGTCGCCTATGACAACAAAGGCAACTATAAACAAATACAGGTAGTCCTCAACATACGACCACAATTGAGCCTAAAATTTATGTTGCTAAGTGAGAAATTTGTTAAGTGAGTTTTGCCCGATTTTAAGACTTTTCTTGCCACAGTAGTTAAGTGAATCATTGCAGCCACTTTTTTCAGTGCCACTGTAACATCGAATGGTCACCAAGTGAACTGCTGAACATCAAGGAGTACCTGTAAAATAAGGATGAAATGACCTATGTTCCAAACTTGGCCAAGTCCCAGTCAAGGTTACTTGTCAAGAAAAGGAGTGGTCATAGTAGAATGTATTGCAAAAGTAACTTCCATTTCCTGTGATTAACATTATTTTCGAGATAAGCTTTTCAGCTGAACCATGAGAGCTTACTAGAACCTCTGATGCAGGTCAATTCCACCAGTGAGAGGAACAGAGATAATTGTTTCATAACCAGTATCTATACTTTATACAGGGAGTCCTTGGGTTATAATTGTCTTTGCTAAGTAATGCAGTCATAAAGCACAATATCATGTGACTGGGTCATTTAGCAACAGCAATTCTGGCAGTCCTGGTTGCCATTATCAAGTGAGGACCTCATGTGATCACAACTTCTGACTTCCTGCCAGCTTCCCCATTGACTCCGCTTGTAGGAAGCCAACAGGAATATTGGAAATTGTGATCATGTGACCATAGGGGTGCTGCAACAGCTGGAACTACAAGAACTACCAAGAACTGGTTGGAAGTACCATTGATTCAGCTCTGCTATAACTTTTTTGATTGCTGAATGATTGGTTGTAACCCAAGATCTACCTGCACGTACGATTTACACAAAACGTATAGGTATACTCTCCAATGTGTGTGTGTTCAACCTTAGTCTGATGTAAGATCAAGTTTATTAAAGAGCATTAAATTCTAGGAGAAAAGCCAATAGTCTACATCTATATAGAATAGTCTTTATTTCTAGAGGTCAATTTCTATCCAACATGATGACATCTTATCCTATTTGATATACATTTAAGACGCCATCCACACCAACCCTAATATAGCTAATGTTAAAAATGCCATCTACATTATTAAGAAAATGTTTTTTTTTAAAAAAATGCCATATTTATTAATCAGTTATATATAAGGAGAATGAAACACTGAGAGAAATAACATATACATCTTTCTTAAAAATCAGTAACAATGTTTATCTATTTACAAGGGAGAAAGCTCTGATAGACTTACCCAAATACTTGATCAATCCTCTGAAATCTACAAGGTATTCTATGTCTGGAATAAAAAAACTATGGTCTTTTGTCATGTGAGCCACATTCTTCATGAAACAACTTGAATGGTGAGAACAGAATAAGCAGTCTGTTATAGGAATTGCATCAGGTTCAGCCCCATCATTCCCAGGTACACTGCTTTCCGCTTCCTCTGGATTTCCTTCTATCTCTTCTTCAGACTCTTCATCTGAGTCGATATCCTCCCAACCTTCTACAAGAAATCAGAACAAAACCTTAAGGGGGTTTAATTGTATTAAGATGATGCATGTTAACAATTTAATGCAACAGCATGCTACAAGATCTTACCATTAAGGATAATGTTGTTAACTGTTTTAATTTTGTTAAGAAAATGAATTTTTCAAAATCACTTGAAAAACTTTGACACCAATTCCAATGTTTGACTTTAACCTTCAAGCTGCCCAGTCCCTTACCAGCTCTTCTCTGTGAAGCGTCATTTTCCTAAGATAATACATACAGTAAGCTTGAGTGCTTTGAAAAAATACATTCTAGGACAGTGCTTTGAAAATAATTGAGAGAAAATCTTTTGTATAGCACGTCGACAACTCTTTAAAGCAGCCACAATTTAACCAGAAGCATGTAGCTACTCTCTGCAGCTGTCACATGTTCCTGAAAATGACACAGTTGTTTTAAAGACTGGAAGACAGGTGCCGCATCTGTGAGCTCCAAAAGGCTCAAATCAAATTTCAAAATAAATTATTGCAGTGGTTAGTTTGGTGAATATTCTACATGATGGGTCAAAAGGTTGATATAAATTATATATCAACCAGCTAGCAGAGGACGTGAAGCAATTTTGGCTCAATGAAAAAAAGATTTCAGCCAAAATTACATATCTCTATGCTTTCATTTTTCTAGTCTTGGTCTTCATGCTTCCTACATATGGCAGTTCAGTAGGTGGATGCAATTAATCCTATTTTAGGCAGGCTTGGATATCTTGGAAATTTCTTCCTGAAAAGTTCTTCCTGTACTTAGTTTAAGTACAGTTTATAGTTCTTCCATGCTTTTCAGTCTCATGATTTTTCACAAATAAATCTAATTCTGAAGCATAGCACTTCTTTAGAATTATATACAATTTAGAGGACATGACAGGAAATATTTCTTAAGGTAGAAGCAAAAGAAAAGCCTTTTTTCTTTTTTACGGTACATTGTATATTCTAATTTTGTTGTGTTTTTTTTTTAAAAAAACAACAGGCCAATTATATGACATCATTCTTTTAATTAATATCATGCTTTCAATGCAGCATAATCTTATGACTGTTTATCCAAGATAAAGGCCTATTGTTCAATAAGGATTATTCCATAGCATATTCTATTCCATAACCCAAATATCTGATTAGATACTGCAGCCCAGTGTAACTAGAAGATGCAAACCTTCTTTCAAAGTTTCAAACTGAACATTATACAGGGCTTCCTTCCAGCTACAGGATCCACATTTTAGTTTTTAACTTTTAGTTTAGACTGCTTTTCCCATTACCTTCCTCCATATCTTCCTCCTTTCCTTCATCGTCAGACTGCTGTTGTGTCAGCTTCTTAGCCTGTTGCTCAAACCAGTGTAATCGAGGTGGCCTTTCCATGTACTCTTTTCTCTGAAGAGAACTGCTGCTTTCTTCCATGAAAGAAGAACCAATGGCATCTGCAGACAGGGCAACCTTATTTGGAGACGAGGATGGCTGAGCTTTGACGGCTTGCTGGATAGCAGTGTTCATAGCATCTTTGTCAACGTTCTCTTGAGCAAGGCCCTTCTCTAAATTCTTCTCATTCAAGAGTTCCACTTTCTTGCTGATAGCTTGGATCGCTTTCTTCTCAAGCTCCAAATGTTTCCTGGATTTCAGGTGGTTCGCATATGCGTTGAAATTGGAAAATCTCTTGCTGCAAGCCACACAATAAGTTGCAGTGGCCTTGTTCTGTTCTTCCAGTCCTGCTCTTTGGGCTAGTACTCTCTCTTGAAAGTTCTCAGCAGTGACAGGAGGCATCTCAGCGACTTTTCTCTTTAGGTTATACCTGTGCCAGTCAGTCTTATAGTGGGCTCGCTGAACATCCGCATCCTTGATAGTTACTCGGCAAGTGATGCAGGTGTATGATGCTGGAGCTGGGAAGAAAGGAAACAAGTAAACACACAACAGAGGTTGAACTGAAAGAAATTTGGCTTAATCAGTTAGGCTTAGATATAATTCTATTTCAGACATTTCCATCCTGGCTCCCTCCAGGAATACTGAACTACAGCTCCCATAATTTAGTCAGCACACCTGACAATAGGAATTATAGTCTAATGTTCCTGGAAGTCAAAGTTATCTTATTTTAAGAAGTCAGGGGATAGATATTTTACATGTCAAGAGATGTTTTCTAAGAAGTTTTCTTATTGTTATAGGTCATGGATGTTAATTTAAATGTAAGAATATAACAGAATTTGTTCAAGAATTCTTGAACCTCACAGATTTTGGGGGGGGGGGGGAAAGTCAGAGATAAACAATATAAAATACATATACCCGCCAAATAAAAAAAACTATCAATAGAAATAACCTGTTCTGCTCTCTTACTTTGGCTAGAGAAATCAGTTACTGCCAACTCTTGGCAAGACTGCAGCTGGATGGCAAATTGTATTAGACCTCATAGTTAAAAGGTTAAATTTCTCTTCTCGGCATTCAGAAGATTGCAGGTAGTCCTCGACTTAAAACAGTTCACTTAGTGACCGTTCAAAGTTACAATGGTACTGAAAAAAGTGACTTGTGACCGCTTTTCACTTACAATCAATCGTTGCAGCATTCCCAGGGTCACATGATCAAAATTCAGATGCTTGGCAACTGACCCATATTTACGATACTTGCAGTGTCCTGGGGTCATGTGATCCCCTTTTGGGACCTTCTGACAAGCCAAATCAGTGGGGAAGCCAGATTTACATAACAACCGGGTGATTCACATAAGAACTGTGGCAAGAAAGTCGTAAAACGGGGCAAAACTCACTTAACAAATGTCTCACTTAGCAACAGAAATATAGGGCTCCATTGTAGTCATAAGTGGAGGACTACCTGTATAAGGTACAAAGGTTAGTATCCCCAGTAATAAATACAAAGGTGTATCTTAGAACACAACAGTTCACACCACTCCTTCCTCTCCACTCCACTCCAACCCCACATGGTGATGCAACTCTGCTTTCCATTAAAATCAACCCCAGCGGCCACTGAGACATAGACAAGGCCCCATTTGAACTGCCACCCGTTGAAGAAGTATGTTTGGCACAAACACAGCCCCCCCTTGTTGTACCCAGGGCCAGGAGTACAGGTTGTCCTCGACTTTCAACAGTTCACTTAGTGACTGTCCGAAGTCACTGGCACAGCCAATGGCACTGACTTATGACCAGTGCAGCATCCCCATGGTCATGTGATTTACATTCAGATTCTTGACAACTGACTCACGTTTATCACGATTGCAGTGTCCCGGGGGTCATGTGACCATCTTTTGCCACATTCCCACAAGCAAAGTCAATGGGGAAGCCAGATTCAATTAACGACGGCGTTACTAATTTAAGAACTGCAGCGATTCACTTAACAAATGCCGCGAGAAAAGTCGCAAGGTGGGGGCAAAACACTCACTTCACAAATGGCTCCCTTAGCAACGTACATTTTGGGTTCAATTGCGATCGTAAGTTTAGGACTACCTGCAATAAGGCTAGCGCAGTATGAATACACGTGGTTTGGCAAGATGTACATATTCGGGGGGGGGGATGCTGACCTCTCCCGCATACCGCAGTTAAAGAAAGCGGCCTCTACGGCCTGTCAACGTCAGGCGAGCCCTGTAACGGCCTGGGCGTGCTTTAGCGTGTGCGTGGTCGCGATCGAGGGTAACGAAGATGGCCCAAGCGGAGGAGCAGCAGCAGGAGGAGGAAAGATCCGCTGGATGCTCCAGCAGCATTCGTTGCGCGAGACAGGGCGCGCGCTTTAGCTTACCTGGCGCTCCGAGGGAAGGCGGTGCGTCGCTCATAGCCCGAGCTCCGCCGGGAAGCACTTCGCGGCAGCTCAGGACGGCCCACGGGAGCTCAAGCCAAAGTCGGAGAAGGCCCGGGAAACGGGGCCCAGCTGCAGGAGAAGGCCGCTCGGTCGGGCTGGACGTGCCCCGAGCGGTTCAGGACACGTGGCGTCGCGCTACTTCGATTGGGGGGGGGTCCGAACTTAAACGGCAAAGGCTCCCCCGCGTGAAGCTGCTCTTCTCGCTTCCGGGTTAGAGAAGCAGATGGGCCGATCAGGACTCTCCCGAACCTGCTTCCGCATTTGCTCCCTCTGCAGGCTTGGAGGACCAGCCGCTTTCTTATGGTTGCGGTCGCTTGTCTTTGCGCTCGGGACGAATGGAGGCATTTAGAAGCCATTTGCGTGAGTGCAGTTAGACTCATAGAGTTATAGGGTCAGAGGGACCTTTGAATCTTGGAGTGACAATTCGCCACGACCAACCTTACCGTGGGACAATTCGCTGTGGGACAAGGGTTACACTAATATCAAAGAAATTGTGGAATAGAATTATTTAAAAAAGGATGCAAAAGGAGACACAAAATGAAATGTGAACGACAAAAACTAAAATATTTTTTTATTTATTTTAAGTAATTAAATTGAATGGTTAAATTGTCCCGTGGAGAGTTGGCCCTTGCAAGTTGTCCCATTCCAAGGGCAGAAGCCTTATTCTGACTTTCTCCCTGCCCCAAGGAAAATCGCCCCACAGTCCTTCCAACAACCTGCTGCAGGCCCTGCATCATAGATATATATATAATATATATGCATATATACTCATAATCATGCTTGTACTATTATATATATATACAATCATGTTTATACTTTGTCTATACTTTGCTTGTAATCATATATGCTTGACAAATAAATAAATTAAAATTAAAATTTAAATCCCCCCCACGCCCCCAAAACCAGGCTCACTTCTCAACATCTGCCCCTCACTTTTCCTCTCTGTACCCTGCCAAGCTATATGGCTGGCAGAAATGGAACCGGTGCAGTTCTTGAGGCTGCCCTAGTTCCTTTCTGCCCCCGAACTGCAAAACAAAGGAACGAGAAAGAGAGGGAAAGAAGTGGGTTTCGTCCCCCACCACCAAGGCATCACCCCCAATTCCTCCTCTGAGCAGCGCCCCTCTCAGCGTATTTTCCTCGGACGTGGCTTCTCCGTGGCTTGGGGGAATTTGGAAAAAAAAAACCACGACAAATAGATCGGAGGTTGAACGCTCGGAGAGAGTGAAAGAGACACAGAAAAGGATCACAGTTTCCTTGTTTTTAAGATCAAAGAGTGACTGAAGACAATTATAATGATGAGAACCCCCCCTCCCCATGCAGTTATTTTAAGGCTTTTCAACAGATGCTATATGCAGGCTCACCTGTGCTCTGAATTACATTTTCCTTAGAAACTGAAAGTGTTGCGCACTTCTGTCAAATCAAATTTGAATGGTGAGAAAATTGTGATTGCATTTCACTGACCAGCATCTTACTCAAAGGAAATTCTGATTTGCTCCCTGGGCAACACTAATAAAATGAAATGTGACATTGATTGCTGACTGGAAACTTCTTACAAACTTTTTGTGTAAAACGGAAATGAAGTTATGATTTATAGTTTCAATAAGTAGACAGAATAGATTATAGAAACAAGACTTATTTTGTAAACATAGTGTAAGAGATATATTTATAATTGTACTTAGCTGGTGTAAAGATCAGAAGGTACTTTTTCATTTCTATTTTTCTTTCACCTTATTTTATCTTTCTTGCACCTTTAACTTTCTCTTTGATTGTTTTCTTCATTTCTTTTTCTTGCTTTACAAAAACTTGTTAGTTTTTGTCTTCTTTTAAAAAAGAAAAGAAAAAGAAAAAGAGAAAAAGAAAGATGTGGAGTGTTAAGCTGAAAGAAAATCTGGCTATACAACCCTCATCTATCAAGTATCCAAAACTGGCACTGCACCTGATGGTCAGCTGCATTTCCATAATTTCCATTCTTGCTGGCCTTTTAACCATAGAAGATTCCTGCTCTTAATGTCAGTAACCAGCCAAATGGGTGACATGTATGTTGATACCACAGTGCAAGTGTTGTGTTTTGCTGCCCTTTGTTTCTCCTCCTCCTTCAGAAGCTAAAATCATATAGTCCAGTATTTTGTGTCACATTTTGGCCAATTGGAATAATTTGGGAAACTGACAGGTCTCTAATGGAGGGGGATTGTCCCTTCTGCTATCACTTCCCATCAATTAGTATTGAAATCTGCAGCCTACTATATGTTTCAAGTATTAATATTAATAGTCATTGTTACTGTAATATTCCATGACCCTGTTCAGTAACTTTTAGAACCATTACATTGACTATTGTCACATATCTGTAGACCGCAAATTCCACAGTTAATTGTGTGCTCTTTGAAAAGCATTCCTTTTGTTAGACCTGAATGAACAGGTGTTCAGTTTTAGTGGATGATCTCAAGTCCTGTGAGAGATCGAGAAAATTTTCTCTTCACATTATTTATGATTTTTGTAGGCTTCTGCCATGTGTCCTCGTACCCTCCATCCCAAGCTGAAAAACCCCAACTGTTGCAGTTTTCTCTCATAAGGAACCTGCTGCTAATTAACATTAAAAATGTTAATAGGTTTTCTTCATATCATTTCTAGTTGTATCATATCCCTCTTAAGATGTGTACATACCGGTAATACTCAAAGTGTGCTCTCACTAGAGATCTATACAAAGCATTAATTTTGCCGTTCTCTTCTAATGATTCAAAACATGGCATTATCTATCCTCAGCAGCTGCATGCTGTGTTAACATTTTTATCAAACATTTTAAGCAAACTGTGACTCTAAGATTCCTTTCCTTGTCAGTCACTGCCATATCAGAGATAATTAATTTGTGTGTGTGTGTGTGTGTTTGTGTGTTTCTGCGTTTGTGGGTTTGTGCATTTGTGTGCATGCATGCACATTCCAGCATCTTTGGCTTTCTGGAAGCCTAATACCTCAACCATTGAAAATATTGCTCATGTTGTTCAACTATCAATAATATGCCGCTTTTAGGCTTAGATACTTATCATCCCTATTGGAAAGAACAGCATGCTGGGAACTGAATGACAGATTAACTTCTTTTCTCCTGGGCTCTATTGTAAGCAGAACTGCTAAGTTTTTAATTTAAGGTGGTTGAGCTAAGAATCCGATGCATTGAACAAATTGGTGTATCGTGCAAGGGAGATTCACTTATCTGATTGCTGACTCATTGTATTATCACATATTTTATCACTGTGTTTATCTTCCATTTATTTTATCCTGGAACTAGATTATGTACTTTATTTTTCTTTTATCTCATTGATAAGGTTGCAAGACTAATCAATTAATAAATTATTCTATTTATTATATTCTGTAAGGCCCTGAAGATACAACTTCACTTTCATGCCTGGAGATCCAGTGGAGGTATGGAACCAGCAAATGGTTGCATTGTTTGTAATGTACGAACTACATTCTCCCATGGATCTTGTTTTAATACTGGTAGGTTTTAATTTGATTTT
The DNA here is from genome assembly GCA_003457575.1 of Thermophis baileyi. NCBI lineage: Eukaryota > Metazoa > Chordata > Lepidosauria > Squamata > Dipsadidae > Thermophis > Thermophis baileyi. The sequence continues at coordinate 656,731 of QLTV01003776.1, forward strand.
AATGGAGTTCCTTTTGTTTTGGTTATTCGTATTTGTTTATTGTCTTTTAACTGTGTGAAGTGCCCAGTCATGTAGGTATGATGGGCAGCTATATAAATTGAATAAATAACTATTTTTATACTTGTATATATTGAATTGTATTTGGCAGTTTTAAGCACATGCATCCAGTTCGGAGAGATTGTTTTTGAGCTCCTTGCAATTCCTATTTAACACTCGGAACAGTATTGTAGCATCAGTAAACGTAGACACCTCATTGCTTAGCCCTAACTCTAAATGATTTAAATTTACAGTCAGTCCTAAATAAGTAACTGAAACAAATATTTCTATTAATTCTTAAGAGTACAAGAGCCCAACATGATGCCTAGACCTGCATATGGACCACAAAGAACTTGAGTGCAGCGCCCTTCCTAAAATTATTACCAACTTATGTTTAAAGTGAAAATTACTAAGTAAATGACTGGGAATATTCATCTTGGATTGAAAAAAGAGATTTTGGGTAATGAAGGAATAAATTTGGGGGGCATTGCTTTAGGGAGTTGCCACAAAACTAACTTTCTAAATTATCTCAACTAGCCTTGTGGCATATTTTTAGCTTAAAGGTAAAGGTAAAGGTTCCCCTCACACATATGTGCTAGTCGTTCCCGACTCTAGGGGGCGGTGCTCATCTCCGTTTCAAAGCTGAAGAGGCAGCGCTGTCCGAAGACGTCTCCGTGGTCATGTGACCGGCATGACTAAATGCTGAAGGCGCACAAAACGCTGTTACCTTCCCACCAAAGGTGATCTCTATTTTTCTAGTTGCATTTTTTACGTGCTTTCAAACTGCTAGGTTGGCAGAAGCTGGGACAAGTAACGGGAGCTCACTCCGTTACGCGGCGCTAGGGATTCGAACCGCTGAACTGCCGACCTTTCTGATCGACAAGCTCAGCGTCTTAGCCACTGAGCCACCACGTCCCTATATTTTTAGCTTATATGTGCTTTTATTAATAATGTCACATTGAAAGCCACCAGATTTTATGTGAATAGGCTATAGAAACTAATTTACATTAAAAAAAACAGTTGATACAACTCTGTACAGGTAGTCCTTGACTTACCACAATTGAGTCCAAAATTCTGTTGCTAAGTGAGTCAGTTGTTAAGTACATTTTGCCCCATTTTATGACCTTTCTTGCTGCAGTTGTTAAGTGAATCACTGCTGTTGTTAAGTTAGTAACATGGTTATTAAGTGAATCTGGCTCTCCCATTAACTTTACTTGTCACAGGGTCACAAAAGGTGATCACATGACCAGGGGTGAAATGCTCCCGGTTCGGGCATGCCTGCCGGTGGTCGGAGAGCCAGTAGCGACGGCAGCGCGAGGCTTCGGCCACCTGCCTGGATGCTGCCATTTGGGTTCTTTTACCCTCTGCGCATGCGCAAAGCATTCTGCGCATGTGCAGAGGGTAAAAGAACCCAAATGGCAGTGTCCGGGCGGGTGGACGAAGCCTCGCGCTGCCGTCGCTACCAGCTCTCCAACCACCGGCAGGCACGCCCGAACCGGGAGCATTTCACCCCTGCACATGACCCTGGGACACTGCAGCTGTCATAAATGTGAGTCAGTTGCCAAGCATCCAAATTTTGATCATGTCAATATGGGGATGCTGCAACAGTTGTGTGAAAAACAATGACTTTTTCCAGTGATGTTGTAACTTTGAACAGTCACTAAATGAACTATTTTAAGTCAAGGACTACCTGTATTCTGGTATTTCCCTCACAATAATTCATTTTAAATGGATTAAAAGTATAGCCACGAGGTGCCTTTTTGCTTCCCTATGATTGCAAAGTAGATTTTTATTCAGCGCTTTAAAAGTCAGGGTTTTTTTATAATCCAAACTCTTATTTATGATGCTCTAGCACATAAAATTTTATTTTCTTCATACACAGATTTCAAGAGTCTTTTTTAAAAATATATTTCCTAAATTCCACAGTAGTGTTGTCCATTGATTACTACAAGGGTATATGAAGAGTGAGAGTGAGACCAAAAACTACTCATTTGAAAATGTCTGAAATTATTGTCTAGCATAAAGATTAAATATTTTATTTCATATGTCCTTCAAAATTACAGTGGTTCATACAGATTTAAAAAACAGAAATAAAGATGACAATGAGTGAAATATTAGCATGTATGTAGCTTGTAACAAAAATAAAACATAGACATTAAACAATTTTCATAATCATCAATTCATGTTTATTGAATCATAATCATGCTAAAATGCTGCAAAATACTGAAAATAATTTAAGACTTCTTTTAAAAAAAATCCTGTTCCTGATTGTTTGGCTAGAAAATGCCTAAAAACTGCATTGCTTTTCTAATAAAATCAAATCTGTAAAAACATGAAAGTGAATATTACAATATTTATACAAAAAGTCAAGAACATACTCATTTCTCTTAATCTCGTACTAATCTATTATAATGTACCTCCACATATTCTAACTTTATATATGTTTTGAAAACATTCATATCTATTTATATTTCTATGTATTTGATAGTACTGGGTAACCTGTGATCTAGAGCAGGGATGGGTTCCACTTACCTTCCCTATCAGTTCGTATTGCGACGGAAGTGCGCGTTTTGCGCGCGTGCCTACGTCACGTCGGGGAAATGACCCTCCACGCATGCGCAGAAGCCTCTGTGCATGCGCAGAGGGTTATTTGCCAGCTGCGGCGACTGGAGAACCGGTTTGGGGGCATGGACAGTCGGCCATCGCTGCCGGTTCGGCGAGCGGGTGCAAATTTCCACCACCGGTACGGGAGAACCGGTCCGAACCGACAGCAACCCACCACTGATCTAGAGCAGTGATGGGATTCAAAATTTTTTACTACTGGTTCTGTGGCCGTGGCTTGGTGGGCGTGGTGTGGCTTGGTGGGCATGGCTTGATGGCCGTGGCAGGGGAAGGATACTGTAAAATTTCCATTCCCTCCACACTCCAGGGGAAGGTTACTGCAAAATCTCCATTTCCTCCCAATCAGCTGGGACTCGGGAGGCAGAGAATAGATGGAGGTGGGGCCAGTCAGAGGTGGTATTTACTGGTTCTCTGAACTACTCAAAATTCCGCTACCGGTTCTCTAGAACTGGTCAGAACCTGCTGAATCCCACCTCTGATCTAGAGTTTAAATAACCTTCCAATTAAAGCAGAGCATATTAATTCTCCTCCACTGATATCCAGGAATCAAAATGGCTTCATGTATATTATTTTTAATGGTTCTAATGAACATGACAATTGTCTCATCCCAACATCTATTTAGATCAAATAGCAATCACTGCAAATAATTATTTTGTCTTACTTCTTTATATGAGAAACTGAACAATAGCAGTTTCTTGAATTGAGAGGTCTAGGAGAAAAATCAGTCAAATTTATATGTGTTAGAGTCAAAGTTATATTTTGGTCGAAATTTAGAACATACTAAATTCTAACTAAGGTGTTGTGGTTGAATAGACAGATGATGGGAACGATGGAAGATGTAGGACAGAGCTAATTTTAATGCCACAGATATTAATTTCTGCTTCATATTCTGATATTGCGAGTGCTAGCATCTTTTGTATGATTTGTTTTAGATATGATGCATTTCCAGAGGTGGTATTCAGCCAGTTCGGACCAGTTCGGGCGAACCGGTAGTACGTAGTGACCTGCGGGTGGGCCCACCCACCCGCCCCGGCGCTATGCCGTCCTATTTAGCCATGTTTTCAAGCCGCACGCATGTGCGCAAGCTGCGCACGTGAGCAAAGCGCATGCACGGAAGGCCACGCACATGCGCAGAAGGCGCGTACGCGACCGAAGCGAACGTGCGCGCGCTGGGCGAACCGGTAGGGAAATTATGAGAATCCCACCTCTGTGCATTTCTATAACCAAGTATGCTGACGTAGAATTGCTTTGGGCTTATAATACTAGTGCTATACTACCAGAAATATGGAAACTATCTATCACAACAACTATATGGCAAGACATTATATAATAGCCAATAATTAATTGTAAACCAGTATATTATTTGGAAGGTATTACACAGTCCTCAACTTACAGCCACAATTGAGCCCAAATTTTCTGTTGCTAAGTAAAACAGTTGTTAAGTGAATTTTGCCCAATTTTACAACCTTTCTTGCCACAGTTGTAAAGTTAACTGCAGTTAAGTTAGCAACATAGTTAAGTGAATCTGATTTCCCCATTGACTTTGCTTGTCAGAAGGTCTCAGCAGCTGATCACATGACCCTAAGGCACTGCAGCCATCATAAATATGAATCAGTTGTCAAGCAGCTGAATTTTGATCACGTGACCATGGGGATGCTGCAGTAGTCATGTGAAAAATGGTTATAAATCACTTTTTCAGTGTCGTAACTTCAAACAGTCACTAAATGAATTGTTGTAAGCTGAGGACTCCCTGTATAGGGTAATTTGTGCTTTTGTGTGGCCATTGGCATAAAAAATTCAGGGGGATAAGCTGTTAAACAGGCCAGAAGTCAAGAAAGGACATCCAAGCAGAATATTGCAAGTGTCGTTTGAAAACTGCCATTCCCATCTTCCCACTTGTTGAAAATAAACCCAAACCTATATTTCTTTCAGTGGTGGGATTCAAATTTTTTTACTACCGGTTCTGTGGGTGTGGCTTGGTGGGCATGGCTTGGTGGGCGGGCAGGGGAAGGTTACTGCAAAATCCCCATTTCCTCCCGATCAGCTGGGACTCGGAGGCAGAGAATAGATGGGGGCGGGGCCAGTCAGAGGTGGTATTTACCGGTTCTCCAAACTACTCAAAATTTCCGCTACCGGTTCTCCGAACTACTCAAAATTTCCGCTACCAGTTCTTCAGAACTGGTCAGAACCTGCTGAAACCCACCTCTGGTTTGTTTCTTAAAAACATTTTAGTTATGCCTGTTTATTTATTAAACCTATTATGGCTACCCACTCTGGAACACTCTATTGATTCACATACATTGGTTTCAATGTAATTTAAACCGCCAAGAAAGTAGGTTGAGGATTTTAACCTGTTACCCAGAATATTTCTCTTGAAGATTATTTCCACAAAAATATGCTTTGCAATTTACCATTTGTTGTTGATCAATTTTGCTGTGAAGTCTAAGATACCATTCTTAATTACAATTTGAACACTGTTGGATATACCGTACTTCAGAAAGTGTTAAACAAGCTTCAGGCTTTGGAAGAAACTGTGAAGGTGCTATACTGAAGATTATGTTCAAATGTTTTTATAATGATGCACTGCTCATAAGTAGATGCATATTCAGAGTACTCTTCCTACTAAGCCAAGCACATTGCAAGTAAGAATTTTTAAAAAGTGTGTGGAAGGGGTACATTTTGTGATCCAAAATCCCTGTCCCAGAAGTATCTATTTTTTTTAAAGGTAAAGAGAAATATTACCCAATGCTTACATACTTAATATAGTTCTATACTGTAATACCAGTTGCTTAAATTTGCCATATTTATGGAGTTAGCATCTTTAACCTTTTAAATGATTTAGAAGCCATCATCACTCTACATTTTCTAAAGTGTTACCCATGAACCTTTCTTGAATTGGCTATATGGTGGTGTTTCCATTAGTTCCTAAGAGTAAAGCTAATGTGATTGTGTGTTATTATTTACCCCTGCAATGACAGATATGAAAAACTTGAGTACTTTATATTGAACTGTTGGGTGCAGCCTGAAACAATTTTTGAGTCCTCTCTTCAATAAGCTAGTATATATGTGCATGATGGAAAGATTACTAAATTGTAAATCAGTGGGCTTGCTGACTATAAGCAGAGCCAGAATAACAAAAAGCGACACAAATCACACTGGTTGATGGAAGGCTCAGATTTGTCAAATATATCAAAAGGCAAGCCACTTTTTAACTGTAGAGTATTTCTATTTATTAAATTGATTTTGGGGCTTCGTAGATAGAATATTTTATTTTGCAATGACAACAACAACAACAAACTAAGGGGAAAAAATTCAGCATACTCAGATCTTTGGGTGTGTCACAAGTAGATTTTTAGCCAGTAGGTTTAAAAATAAACACAAAGAAAGACATAAAGGTACCAATTCATTATAATTTTTGCAATATAAATTTCTGAACAATAAGGAAATGAGTGCAATTATATAAATGTTTTAGGTTGCCCAGAAAGTTATCTCAAAATATGGGGATTATACCTGTTTACCTGAAAACCAGGAAGAGAATTGCTTACAAGAAGTCTTAAGTAGCCCCTTCAGTTGTTTTCAATGATGGAACTTCATTCTCTAAAACAATACCTCTGTATCTGACATTTGAAAATCCCTGAAATATTTATTTAAAGAAAATAATAAAGTGCACACAGTTACAGTTCACAACATAATGGGTAGTACTGAGAAGATTCTCTTAGTAGTTTAACTTACAACAGCCATGTGCCTGTTCTTTAGATTTACAATCTGCAGCATGTTTCCTTAGAAGTAAATCCCACTTATTCCTATATCCATTTAATGGTAAGATCCATTAACTTTATTACAAAAGAAAACACAATTTAATGAGTTTGCATTCTACACAATGGTAGAGCCTTCTAATTTGTATTTCAAATGGTGAAACTGCCCAGCAGTATCAAAGCTAGAATTATGCAAACATCTAATACATTTGATTGGCAAGAACTGTCAGAACTTGGTACTGTCAGAACCAAGCTACCAGAACACTGATTTTGCTGAAAACAGGTGCTTTCCTTAGAAAGTCTTCAGGGGATTTACTTTTAGGACTTTGCAAAGAATTTGAAAAGGACACTGCAAAACACATCGATTTGAACAAACCATCCCCAAAACTTTTGAGGCAACTATACACAAAAGGCTTCACACAACTGCATTGAAGGTTTTCCAAGGTTGCCTGAATGTCCATGTACAGACAACACTTCCATTGGGGTTGTCAGCAAAACAAAGTAGCTATAGATGCACACAGAGATGACATAGAAAAGCCAAATGTATTGAAACTTCTGGGGGATGTGGCTACCTTAAGAGGATTGCTTCCTATCGCACCCCTTCTAAGTCTGTGTTGTGTTGTACCTTATTTACTTAGGAGTAACCCTTCTTTTGCTGAGTCTAAAACCACTTTCTCCTATGTTACTCTAGGTTAAAAAAAGTGAAAGGAACATTTTTAATAATAAAAAGCAGAACGGATGTTATACAACAACTTACAAGTCCTCGACTTACAACCATTCATTTGATGACCGTTTGAAGTTACAATGGCACTGAAAAAAGTGACTCATGACCGGTTTTCATGTCGTCATGTGATCAAAATTTTGGGCGCTTGGCAACTGGCATGTATTTATTACAGTTGCACTGTCCCAAGGTCATGTGATCACCATTTGTAATCTTCCCAGCGGTTTTCTGACTAGCAAAGTCAATGGGGGAAGCCAGATTAGCTTCATGACCACATGATTCACTTAACAGCAGGAGAGATTCGCTTAACAACTGTGGCAAAAAAAGGGAAAATGGGACGCAACTCAACAACTGCCTTGCTTATAGCAATGAAAATTTTGGGCTCAATTGTGGTCATAGGTCGAGGACTACCTGTACAGTACGTTCCTGCTTAACAACCAGAATTAAGACTGGCAACTCTATCACTGAGCGACATGGTCATTAAACAAGACATTACTTGACCATTTCTGCTATTGTTGTTAAGTGAATCGCCCAGATACGTGACAGTAAATTGCAATTTTATTCCATTGACTCTGCTTATTGGAAGCAGAAATGGTGATCGTATGACCATGGAATATTTGGTCGTAAATGTCTAGGTACTGCAAAGTGCCTGTATCTTGATCATGTGACCATGGGGTGCTGCGATAGTCATAAATGCAAAGACTGCTCATAAAGTTACGTTTTAAGCGCAAATGATCACTAAACAGGGTAGTCCTTAAGCAAGGACTACTTGTAGTACCTTCTAGATCAGGGATCGCCAACCGTTCGGACCTCAGGGACCACTAAATTCATAATTTTAAATGCCGCGGACCACTAATATGATCTGCCTAATGACCGGCTGGGTGGGCGTGGCTAGGTGGTCATGTGACTGGGTGGGTGTATCCAACTCAATGTCACTCACGTCAAGGGGCGCCTCACCGGCCTCTACTTGCCCTTCCCCTCCCAGCCACTCCTCGCCTCCCTGCCCACGCTCCTTATGGCCCCAACCGAAAGCAGTTCTTGGAGCTAAGCAGCCACCTTGAGAAAGTGTTGGCAAAACAGCTGGCTCAGTTCAAATTGGATCTGACTGACAAAGAGGCTCAGCAGAAGCACCTCACTGAGGACTACGAGCATAGGCTTTCCAAGCAGAGGGAAGACCTGTGGGAGTGCAAGGCCAGGTACCAGCACCTGGAGGCTCAGTGGGCTGAGATGGTCAGCCAGTTCTAGGCCATGATACAGTCCCACTGGAATGAGGCCCTCCGGCTCCTCGCCACCAGCGGTGCTTCCCTCCAGCCTTCGGCCACAGCCCTACACCAGGAGGCTAAAGCAGACCTCAAGTCGGAATTTCTGCCTCCCCCGACCCACACAAAAACACCCCGAAGGGGGAGACTCTCTGCAGCAATCCCAGCATGGGCGGCTGCAAGGAGCTGGCGTGGGCCAAGTGGGACCGCTGCAGCCCATCCTCCAGCAGCAGAATAAACTGCAAGGGAGCTCAGGGCCCGGTCGCTAGAAGTCCCATGCTCCTGGGAAGATGGGGAAGAAGCGCTCCGGTTCGCTGGCCTCCCACTCTGGCATACCTTGGCAACTGGACTGTTTCTCTCCGCCTCCCTTTCCCATTTTGTCTGCTGGATCGACGCAGGGGGATGTCAACCTAGCTTGACACTGGGCGCTGTGTGCCCGGACCAGGAGCTTTCTCTCGGCTTCCCGCCCGTCTCTGCTTCTGTGAGGCCTCCAGGCGGGAGGCCTGAGAAAAAACACCTGGTCCGGGCACACAGCCTTCCAGGAACCTCTTTTGTGTTCCTTCTCTCGAAGAGAGGCTTTGTGGTCGAATTGAGTGAAAGAAAAAGAAGACGGGCAGACTGACAGTAGCTTGCTGACGTCAGTGGGAAAGTCAGTCTCATATTCCAGAGCTCTAGTCACAGGACTGGCCCATTGGTCATCCCAAAGCAGCTCCTCCACCCGGGTGCACCGGCCTGCAAGGGAGCAGCTCCCCGGCAGGCCGGTGCACCTGGGTGGAGGAACTGCTCCGGGACGACCAATGGGCCAGTCCTGTGACTAGAGCTCTGGAATATGGGACTGGCCGGGCAGCTTGTGGTGAGGCTGGAAATCTATGCTGTAGAGGGTGGTACGTGCAACGTTGCAAGTGGTGCAACGTGCAAGGAGTAGCGCAGCCCTCGCCGGCTGGAACGAGGTAATAGTGCTGTTGCGGCAAGGGGGGGCAGCGCAGGTGGGCTAAAGTGGCGGTGGCGAAGCCTTAGTGTGCGGGAGCAAAGTGCCACTTGCCTTTGCATGGCAACAGCATTCCGCCTTTGTCGCGGTACATTTGCACCAGCTGGTGGCGCCAAGGCAGCCCTTGCCTCCCGCTGCTTTGGGCCCGGAGCAGTAAGCCGCATCCAGGAAGCAGTACAGCGGAGAGAAGAGGACAGTGCGGGCTCTATCTGCATGGGCATGAAGCGGGATCAGCGTGGCCAGTTCTTGCCCGCAGTGTTGGCGGCCAGGATCGGGTCACCGCCGCCTGCTGCCGCTTTGCCTTTGACAGGGCAGCGGGCACTAGAATGGCGCTGTCCTTGGCTGGCCAGTCCCTCCCCACTGCTTGGTTTGGGGCAGACAGTGTCCGGTAGGCCCAGGTGCGGTGGGCGGGCAGGCGGGTGGAGCGAACAACCTGGGGATTTGGGCGGCCTTTATGTGGCCGGGATGCCTGCAGGATCCCTGGCTTCCGAGGCTGGCAAGGCCCAGTGTTTGGGCTCCGTCGCGCTCTTCTCCTCCCGGGCGGCGGGAGTTTCGTGCACTGCTCGCTGAGGAGCCTGGACTCCCGTGATGGAGGGAGGGGCTGGAGCTACTAAACAGGAGGCCAAGCTAAGTGCCTGAAGGACCCCATCCCATCACTGGGAGTACAGTCGCTTCAGCAAGTGGCGCGCGAAACTTCAGCCGGGCTCGAGAGATGGAGTTTGCAGGGGCCGATCTAGCGCCCGGGCTGGCTACAACACAAACGTTCTTTTCACGCATCTGGCCCAGGAGCTGTAGTTTGAGGACCCCTGATTTAGTGCAATATAAAAAATGCAAATAATTTTTCTGCGGACCACCAAAATTTTCTCATGGACCACCGGTTGGTGACCGCTGTTCTAGATGCCTATGTTTTGTTTTCACTCTGGGGGATCGCAACCCAGTATTTCTCTACACTTCCACATTTGAAGCACAGTAACATTTGGTAAAGATGTACAGAAATCAGTGAACAATCTGCTTTAGAGTTAGAACTGGCACTGGATTAGTGTAGCCTTGAGTATGTGGACTTTACTGAATGTTTACAGAAGGTAGGATGAGAGAGAAAACTTGGAACTGAACTAACATAACATTTTTTTCAGATCTGCATGTTGCAAAGCCACATTTACTTTGCAAGTTACCTAATAAACGTAGCAGGAAGAAAATAAATTTCTCTTTAAACTGCACCTTTACTTCGTAGGGTCACACCATTACTATATATACTGATTAGAATGCCAGTAAAAATCTCTACAAGTTGGAGATAAATCAGAGCAGTTAATATGGTCCCTCAATCTGCTGGCTTCTTTTAACATGCCAGTCAAAGCACGTTAAAGCTATTTCTTTTTAAAGTTTGGTTCACCTTGAGAAGGCACTCCTGTTACCTTCAATTTTAAAGGTAAACCATAATGCTCAATAGGAGATTTACTAAGTTTCTTCTCAGAGTGAACCACAGGATGTTCAATGTGCTAAAATTAACAGCATTTTATATTTATATGCCAGGAATAGTTTATTTCTTATATAACGGTAGTCTTTCAGAAATCAATCAATCAGATCTGTATGATTTTATATTTTAAATATATAAGGTTACACCATTTTAAATTAATGGAACTGAAAATAAAAAAAAAATTGCCAACTTAATTTCAGTTTTGAATTTTTTCCTCATCAGTTCCTACTCAACCTAAATTCAATTCCACATGTGCTACAAGTAGTTGTACAAAGTGCGTTATGGTATATAAGATATGGATATTTTGCCTAACTCCAAGACCTGTTAAGAATACAGTTTGAAAAGACATTGCTTCTCCTAGCTAACCCATATGAATAACTGAGATTCAGACAGGTAATACAAAAAAAATTACTATCCAATTAGAGAATGTGTGACTTGGTACGTTAGAGATGATGGCAGCAAAAGTGTTCAGAGTCTTGTTAAGGTAGGATAGGATGGCTTTTTGAATTTTGCAGATATTTTCTCTCCCTGAAATATTGTTGCCAAAATGCTTGGGGGGGGGGGGAGGGAGAGAACAAACAGGCTGAAAGTGACAAAGATTTGGCGACAGCCAAAACTGAGCTACATTTGTATAAGAAGCCTCTTAAATTGCTGTGAATGAAAACAACGTGATTTCATTTCTATGGCATCACTATCAGAAACAAAGCTACCAGCATCAACTGATCTAAAACACGTTAGTTCACTCTGCATGAAGAATGTTACAGCACATCTAGAATAATAGATAAAGCTTACAGCTCATAATTTCTCTCCTTGCATTTCACATTGTCTGTATTTATGTCGATATACTATTAAGCAGCTTCTCTTTCCACATTAATGCCCACCAAGCAGATTTGAGAGGAAGCCCGAAGACTTCTTCTTTTCCTGTGGCTCTGCCTTTGGGCTTTTGGTAGGCACCAGTTCACTTTCCATGTGTTCAAGCTCTGACTGGTCAAGCAGTTCAAAATCGTCTCCTTCTTCTGCATCTGCCTCTTCACTTATACTTGGAACTTCCTGCACAGATTGCAACTGTTCTCTGACGGCTGCTGATACCACCGATGTAACAACATCGCCGGCAATTGCTGTCACCAAGCTGAAGGCCTGGTCGTTGATCAAAGACAAGGAAAGGCCTGCTGCAGAGTGCCCCTCCTTATCCTGCCTGTAATACTGGTCCAATGGGGTTGGGGGATGAGCTTTTTTTCTTTTATGCCGCACTGGCAAGCCAATGCTTGAATCATCATCATCGTTTGTTCCAGCACCATTTTCTACAGATGGAAATTCTGCAAGATCCTTTGCGAAAGCTTCCTCATGGTCACTTGGCCGATCAAAATCTACTGAAGGGTGAACAAAACATGTTGTTATAAATAAATCACCACAGTTGCAGCTTTAACATACCTTTCTTTCTGAGATATGATGCTTGTATACATTTCTTTGTACAAGAAAGGGAAAAAAAAACACATATTCAATTTCAGTCATTTTCAGAAATGAAAATGTAAGGCTTAAATTAAAAAAAAAAGGCTTGATTCAAAGTGAATTAAATTGTCAGTTAACTGGATAGGACATCTATCTGTCCAAATACAGGCTGCAATACTATAAATGTTCGAAGAGAAGGAGAGAAAGGGAAGCAAGATGATTGGCATAAAGACTGGCAGATCTCAAGAGTTAAATATAAACAAACAAATTCCATTTTACAGTTAAGTTTGGAAAAGCCCATGGCCATTAGTTTCATATATATAAATTGCAAATCAACAAAAATAAACTCCATTTTACAGATATATATATCTATATCATCTATATATCTATATATCATCTATATATCTATATATCTATATATCTATATATCTATATCTATATCTATATCTATATCTATATCTATCTATATCTATATCTATATCTATATCTATATCTATAATCTATATCTATATCTATATCTATATATATTTCAACCAACATTCTCATTTAGACTACTGTAACACACTCTACAGGGGGCTGTCCTTGAAAAGCATTCAAAAGCTTCAGCTAGTACAGAATATAGCTGCATGGGTTGTAAATGGGGCCGGCTATTAAGCACACATAACATCATTGCTCTATGGGCTGCAATGTGTTTCTGGGTGCAATTCAAGGTGCTGATGGTCATCTTTAAAGACCCTCATGGCATGGGGCTGAGTTAGCTGAGGTTGTTTCTAACCATTCAATCCCATCTTGCAGGATGGGCATGCTTGGCCCGTCAGCCAAGGAATGCTGGCTGGCGGGAATAAGGAGACATGCCCTCTAAAATATTCTCCTTCCTGAGATTAGGATGCCTTGAAACTTTTGGCCTTTGGGAAAACCTTGCAGACCTGGCTATGTACCTGGGCCTCGGTTTCCAGGTGAGTGAAGAGCTCCATTTCCTGGTTAGGTTGACATTGATGGATTATAATATTTGTTGGTTGGTATTGGTATTTCATTTCTTGTTTCTATTCTGTTTAACAGTTTTTATGATTGTTCGCCACCCAGAGTCACTGGTTTGAGATGGGTGGTTATACAATATAATGGTTATATACTATAACTTTTCAGATTTGCCAGTCTTCATTCTGATAGGTTTGTGTATGTATATTTCTATTATTGTTCAGCCTATATGAGTTTGCATGAAAACCTTTTTCAAATTTAGAAGTTAACATCTAGATTATAAGGAATGTTAAGCATGTATTAGAGAATCATGGTAGAATTCTTTTACTTTAGATAGCTAAAAGTAATCTGCAATTAACAACTTGGTAAAATCGGGAAGAATTCAAAATAGTAGAACATACCATCGGATGTGTCTGTCTGTGGAGTGTTTCCCTCAGATAAATTAAAAGTCCCATTGTCAGTCCAAGATATCTCTGAGATATCAGTGTCTGATACAGCCATCTCCTTGGCTGCAGTGGCTGAGCTAACCTGTAGATTGGAAAACACACTTTCAAATATACCGCAGACTAAATGTTGCTTCAGTACACATCATTTTCAACACCATAAGCATGATCCTGTCATTATAGAGCGAGAACAGTTGCTTCTTTATTTAGGTGATGGAGATATACCAACAAATATTTAAATGATGATATATTTAGGTCTACTTTTTATTTTTTTAAAGACAAGCTTCTTGGATCAAGAGATTTAGACAAAAATGTAACTCTATTTCTTTTATTCTGCAATGCTGTGCATATTTGTGTGGAAAGAAATCACACTGAGTGCACAGTTCAGTAGGCAAAGGTTAGCTTATTTCACCTCATTTTTATAAAGGGAGGGAGCAGAAATACGCTCATGTTCATGTGCTTCACTGTCATCAAAAAACATTTTAAAAAAATGATATAAGAACCAACCAACCTTAGGACATAAAGCTGATAAGTCTAGTTCACTGTCATCCTCACTTGGTTTTGTTTTGATCATTTCTGGAAAACAAGAGTCTATCAGTTAAGGATTTCTGCTTATTATGCCAGTCAAGTATTTCTATTTTCGTTTATTTGCCATACGGGTAAAAAGGCATGCATTACAACTCAGTTGTGCCCTTCAGCCACAATTTGCATTTAAAATCAGCTGATTAGGTGCATAATCTTTACATCTGTCTACTTATTTATATGGCATTTTACCTTTATCAGGATGTAGTCATTTAAAAGACATACATGGAAAGATTATTAATTGTTACAGGAAATAAACTATAATTAGGTTTTGAAGCTTTATTTTTATCTTTCATAAAGATGGTAAGAATATTTTTGTACTTGTGTATTTCAGTGGATAAAGTGCCATTTTAAAAAAATATTCCTCAAGGAAGCTCACCTGCTCTCTCTTTTAACTTTTGGTTGATAAAGTCTTGTATTCCAAAGTTCAGTTTCAGCAGATATGACTTAATGTGGCTATATACCTTTTGTCCAAATTCATTGCACTTGAAGAATGGACATAAAAAGGCACATAATACTGTCAAAGGAAGAATAAATATAAAACCATGCAGAATGTTATATTTTTGAGCCACACGGCTTTGAAACAGATATTACAAATAACTATGTATCAGTTTAAGTTACATAAAAAACAATTTGCAGATTTTCAAGGGAAAACTTGGTTGCATTCACACTAAACAGCTAGTGTAGAGGCTAGTTCACTATAAATTCTAAATGACCTTTAGCAGGCTTCGCTTATTACTCTTAATCTGCAAAACTGGAATAATAATGTTATGACATGGAAATAAATAAATTGACATAATTGTTGCACAAATGACTGGTATGTTTATTATGTGCAGTCATCTGAATATTAACAATGGAATTGTATGCATTTCTGATTGAAATTAGGACTACTGTTTAGTGGAACATGCACTCATTAGAAGTGCATCAACATAATCTGTAAGGAAATAAAATTTAATAAAAGTACTTTCATTTGTCAGTAACCTTTTAATTAATTGTTTTTATTTGTTTTATGAATGACTTTCAAATTGTTACTCTGAAACATATTAGCAATAGCAATAGCACTTAGATTTATATTCAGTTTCACAGTGTTTTACAGCCCTCTCTAAGAGGTTTACAGAGTCAGCATATTGCCCCTAACAATTTGGGTCCTCATTTTACGGACCTCGGAAGGATGGAAGGCTGAGTCAACCTTGAGCCAGTCAGGATCGAACTCCTGGCAGTGAGCTGAATTAGCCTGCAATACTGCATTCTAACCACTGCGCCACCATAGTTCTATTATTCAAATATTTTCATATTATACATCTGTATAATATTATACAAATACTTTCAACAGTTATTGTATTTCTCAGGACTTTGGTCGCAATACAATGAGGAAAATGTATTTTTTCTTTTCTTCTTAGCACACATCTTGTTGCAATTATGGACACTGTGTGAATATGGTTACATATTGCAGTGGGCATCTATGAGGCCACCAAAGAAATTCCAGACCCGATTCCTTATGCATTTGAAAGAACTTACATAGAAGATAGGAGAGTACAATTCCAGGAATGTAACTTCCCAAGACTGTGAAGAATGTGCATATGCTGCAGACCAGAAGGCAAAACTGTTTTTTTAAAAAAGAACAAGTGTCAATCAGATCAGTCGGTAACATTCAGTACCTATATATAAATATAACACATATAAACATATAAATCTTTTAATGTGTCCTGAGACTGAGACTGCAGAATGTTCCATCAGAATTTCTTCTTCCCTAAAAGAGTTGGAAATGTTTTAGGGAGAATAGACAGGGAGCAGAAGCTGTATTAGATATTGTAGGTGGGAAAAGCATAGGGAAGAACAAAGGAAGTTCTTTTCCTTTCTTCCCCAAAAGTAGGAATAGGACTAATCAAAGATTCCTAATAATAATCAAATCAATGGCTCTTAAATTGGTATGAAGGTATGAATTGTGAGTCTATGCTAACATCTGACCACTAGCACTCTGATTTTTTGGATACTCTTTAGTATTATGAGATATATCCATGTACAATTCTCAATTAAGTTAATTTGGTGGGAGTGGGGAAATGTAGGAATTATGTGACTCTTTACTATTTTTTCCCATACCTTGGTGTACCCCCTTTGGGCACACACTCTCTTTAGAAATGTCCATATCCAGGCAGCCCATTATAGAGACATTATCTATTTATTACGTAGAAGCGAGCCCCAATAGCCAAAAGAAATCACACAGAAATGCTAGGACATCTGATTCACATAAAGATGCACTATTTCTAGATCTTGCGGGAAAACAATTTGCAAAGTCTGATTGTGATTAAGCTTAGAACATCTCATCATTTCAAGCAGTACTGTATAATCCAAAGGTGCAGAAGAAAATATTAGATGCAGAACTGGGGTGTGAATGTTAGAGCACAACTGGGATCATGTTGTCTTTCTAGCATCCTCTGCAAACAGTTTAGTGGATTTTTTTAAAAAAAGACTGGACTGCACACACACAATATATTACCATTTCATACAAATGCCTTGGAATGTCTATATCCATAAAAATGAAACTACTCATTCAATTGGACAACTTTTTTTTTTTTACTGTTAATGCAACTGTAGAATATTTCATAATTTTTTATATTGCATGCCTACAATACTAGATTCTATTGAACTTAATGTGACTTACTTATATACAGCTATGTGAAAAAGCAAATCTTTTCCACTATTCCTTCCTTGTGATTTCATGGATATGTCTATGAAGGTTTTTTTTTTTTTTTAGCAACAGAACAAAAGTCCTTTTCCATCGCCTTCTTCCAGGATGTTTTAAACTTCATAATCTAGTTTACGGATTTGGGATTCCCTAATAGTAATTCAATTTATTTACTAATCCAGCATACACATAGGATGGAATGTTAAGATTTTTACATAAGAATGTTGCCAAAAGTAAAAAAGAAAAAGAAAAGGCAGTGAAATGAAATGGAAGACATTGCAAGCTTAATTTTACCTTGCCAGGGTTCTGTTCTTTAAAATGAGACATTTCTTGGAGGAACAAGAAGAAACTGATCATTGCTTCTTCTATACATTGGTTCAGTCTAAGGCGATTTTCGGATTCGGACGCACTGACTTGGTAGCTGAAAAAGACAAATAAAGAAATGAATAAAGAAACATTAAGTCATGAGTTTCTAATGAAAACGAATTCTCTACACTTGCAGAAATGTATAGACTCTTATTTCTTAAAATTAGTAATTCTCCTTACTACTTCTCCTAGAACATATGCCATTGTGAGAGATTGGAATGAGATGGCCAGGTTTTATTTGGCACATGACTTTTTTAGCTTCAGAGATTAAGAAGTACATAAAATATTTCCTGAAATTTATGAAAAAATGTTATCATAAGAATATATTCCAGAGAGAACAATAGAAGTGCTACCTAATTGTGGACGTCCCAGGAAAATTTTGCAATTCAGGAGAGACTACTGGAGCTGTGGAGGGAGGGTTTCACTTTTATTTAAAAAAAAAGATACCCCAGCAATTTATGATCATAATAATGAAGCATATAATGGTGTCACTGGAAAAGGTGAGGCTGGAATTTGATACCCAAATTTCTTCCATTTTAAAATTTTATTTCATATTTAAAAAACAAGAACATTCTGCCACTATTATTTGGTGGTTTGCCACTGAATGTTAGTATATGATCTCAGAAATCTGGGATTACATGTAGTCCAGATTTACACCCATCTCTTTCTCTTCCTGAAAAATAAATTGAAAGCTCTTAGTAACGATCTTTGCTCTTTTGTTTAATATGACCTACCTTAAATTTACTTTGGCCTTCTACCCTTTAATTTACCATCTAATCTACCTTCATTTGTCTAGTGATTTTCTGTAACCTTAATACCTAAATCCTTCAAATTAATCCATCTACTTTGTTTCCCTTTTTTCTACAGGTATGTTCCTTGTGGTTCTTCTTTCTGTCCCTGCTCCTTCAAAAGCTACTCTCAGAACTTTTGTAAGCTTAGGGCAAGATTGGCCTTTTCCCCATACTTATTCTCTCCTCTTAGTACTAAGAAGGGTAAACACCTAACAAACTCAAGTTTACAGTTTCTATTTCTACAGTATGTGCACTGCAGGAAGAGCTCTTATTATTATTAGTATTAATAAGAGATAGCATAAACAAATTATATTAACATAATCAAGGATAGTACTATACTTTGTACTGTTCCTAATATATTAAGACATCAAAATATCTCTTCCGCAGCTATATAGTTTTATTATAGTTTTCTTTCAGACAAAGAGTACTGATTAGAATTCACAAAGCATGTGGTAAGAGCAATGATTTTTTAAAAACTATCTATCTGTTCATAATCAAATGTCAAACCAAACTCAGACTCTTGTGTCTTTATCAGGGATGTCAAACTCAAGGCCCATGGGCCGGATCCAGCCGGCAGGGTGCTTAGATCTGGCCCATGGGCCCGCCCTGGAAACAGTGAAGGGAGGGCCACACGCATGCCTCCTGGGCTCCGTTTCCGGCCATGATGGCCTCCTGCAGCCCTCTGCCAGTGAAAATGGAGCTCGTTTTCACTGGCAGAGGGCTGCAGGAGAGCGTCTTGGCCAGAAATGGAGCCTCGATGAGTGACGTTGAGCTGGCCACGACCACACTGGCCATGACCACCTGGCCCCCCGAGGTCAAACACCATCCTGATGCGGCCCTCAATGAAATCGAGTTTGACACCCCTGGTCTTTATCTTCTCTTCTTCACTTGGAATTTTGTATTACATGTGCAAAGATAATCATCTGCTTTAAAATGTAATATTAAAATGTTCCATTTTGTTCCTTTCATCGAATAGACTAAAGCATCTTTTTTTTTAATGACAGATGAAACAGAGTGGACAGCAGAATTGTACCCATTCATTCCAATATCACCTTGTTAGTGGCTTTCCATCCATGGTAATATGCACAAAACTCATCACTCAAAATTGGAGTTATGAGAACTATGAGTTCCAAGATATATAGGTATTCTGCACAGTACTAAACTTAGGACTACTTATTGCCCTCAAATACATCAGAGGTGATGTGGAACATAGACACCTGAAAGGCCACAGTATAGCCTAAGGATTCTAGCCATAATAATAATTTAAAAATTGGAAGTTACTGAATGAGAAGGAAACAAAACATAAATATCAAAATAATGTAATAAAACACAGAATGCTGGCAAGGAAAAGCAATATATGGTCAATTTCTACAAATGTTTTCAGGGAAACTGGACAAAGTTAAAACCTGGCAATGGCTTACAACTGGAACATTAAACAAAGAAACTGAAGGCTTGGTTTTGGCTGCCCAAGAGCAGGCTATTTGAACTAATGCAATCAAGGTCAGAACTGAAAATAATCATCAAATGATTACAAGTGCAGATTGTGCAAAGAAACAGAAGAAAAGTACTTCATATACACAGCTTGTGCAAGAAGACCATACAAACTGATTATAAATAACATAACACAGTTGCCAAAACAATTTACTGGAATACCTGTAAAAATTATGGCAGGTTATGGCATAAACCAGATGTGGTGGTCCCAGTGGTTATCAGCATACCAAGTGTCACCCCAAAAACTCTTAAGACAGTAGTTAGAAAATCTGTGCATCTGTGCATTTATAATCTGTCAATTATAAAAGGCCACACTGCTTGGATCCACACATATACTATATTGATACATTATGACACCCCAGGTTCTTTTAAAGAATTTGATGCTTATGAAGACCAACACTAGCTAAACAACTGGTGGCTATGACTTCCTATTGTTGTTAACAGATAATAATAACAATACTGATGATGCTACTTAGTTGGCTAATAAAACCTCTGCAATCAAACAATCAAGCTCAAGGAGCACCAAGAATGCCACAATAGTAACAAGAAAACAATCATAACAACTGCAACTTTCATTATGTATTAAAAATAGAGTCCTGCTGTCTATGTCAATGCCAATTATATCCAATTTTTTTCCTTTTTGTGGACAGACCTTTGGTAATTTAGTGACATATCCTTGCATGTCTATTCTAAGCTAATCCTATCCAATTTGAGAGACTACACTTGTTCATACCAATAGAAATATTTAGCAGATGGAGCCAAACAAGAATGTTTTCCTCTAAGCTTCTGGCTTTGTTCTATGGTGAAAGAGTTGCTTAACTCAGAGCTGAAGTGCCTCATGCCCAGTCTCCTAGTAGTTAAGACAAGCAGATGCTGCAGCCCATCACAGTTCCAAATGCTGGCCAGGAGATTCAGTTCCATCAGGTTCTCTGAAAATGACTAATGCTCTCATGCTGCTAGTGTGTAACCTGACATCTGCTCCAGGCAAAGTAAACCACTGGGTTTTTCTTAGAAAGGTCAATAACATCTCATGTTACTGGAAAGAAAGAAAGAAAGAAAGAAAGAAAGAAAGAAAGAAAGAAAGAAAGAAAGAAAGAAAGAAAGAAAGGTAGGGACCTTCCTGAGGTTTCCCATAATTTTATAGTCACATGAATTGGTCCTTGCTTTGCTCCACATTAAGGTAAATTAATGGCATGATGTGGTAAGTAAGGGGTTATAAAAACATAAACAAATGTTAGTAGTTACACAGCTTCCGGTTATATCAACAACTCTAGGTAATTGACTCAGGACTGAGAGATGAACAATCAACTTTTAATTTAGTGACACAGTCTTATTTGTTTCTTTCTCATATTCTTTACCTCATTTAGACTTTACTTGTCTGGAAATCCATTCTCTCCTATGAATCAATGGATACTTTAAAATCTTAGCTGAGCACAGAAAAACAAGCAGAGAGATAAGAGCTGAAGGGAGAAAATAGTTATTCCTACTTGTATTGGTTCTCATGGGAACAGAGGATAATCTATTATGCCTAGGCCTCATAATCATAAAAAACATGAGAAAAGCAACAAAAAGACACAGTCCCAGGACTGTGGATTTGGTTGTACCTCAGAAAAACATTAACTGAAAGTGGGAAACTTCTGAAACTTCTGTTTGTCCTGGTCAAACCTCTCATTCATATACCCTAAAGTTCCCTTCAAAATATTTAAATTGAAAGACCAATCCTTTAGTGCTGTCCCTACCCATTAAATTATACAGCTGTTGAATCTGTGGCAAGTTTTCCTGAAAATTACATATCTTGTTTCAGAGATATGCACTGTTTCAATCCATGTACTATTACTGATAAACCAATGGCACAGTACGTGAGCATTTAAATAATTTTCAACAGTTTAATTCTGTGAAAATGTGTGATCACACATTTTCACATAGTGGCTATTGCAGGTCCTGAACCTATAAAGGTTCAGGACCTGCATAAAAAATAGTAGTAGTTAGCAGCAGCCACTGTAATTCACAATATTAAAACATTTTGGTCCCTGCACTGTTGCCAGTCATGAGATAGGAGAGCCCAGGCAAGGGATATACTATGTCATGTGAATGTCCAATCAAGTGCAGAAATGGCTAACTACTGACCAACAAATTTTAAATAATGACTTCCCTGTTCCATTTGTTCACCCATTAAGCACTCATTTCCATGCCATCAAACTAGCATGCCAAATGGCGTATTCATTTTATTTAGTGTTCATTAAATTACTAAAGCAGTATAATAACATAACACTAAGTGTTCTATTTTTCTCTTGATTTTGTCTTTTGAATACATGACTAATCCCATTAATACTTCCTGACACTTACTGAAAGACCGTTTTAAGACAAACCACAAATGATGCTGTTAAGTGCACAGTGGAAACAACAGTCTTTTGAACTCTGAATTATCTAGGCTTGTCTTGCCCCTGAGTTATGTTAAACTAAGAGAACATCACCATTTCTCATACTACAACATGAACAAGGCAACAAAACACTGCATATTCACGGATTAAAAGTAAGCATATTTTAACATAGAATTTTTTTTAAAAAAAAGGTGTTATTTGGCATTAATGTGCAAAAAAAAATTTAAAACACAAATTGGGTATTGTGAAATATATTTAACTGTATATACATTTTAGCTTAGCTAGAGAAGTCTCAATAAAATCATAAAGATGTAAGCCTGTTATTGTGATGCCTCTCCTCTGGAACGTCATTCCCCCTGGTATGTCATATGGCCCTTAAGACCTGGCTCTATCCTTAACCTTAGGTTAGAGAGAATGATGGATCACTTCTACTTCTGTTCTTTTAAACAATTGTCCCCCCTCCCATATGTTTGGTGAGGTTTATAGTATACTTACTGACTGTCCAATCATAACAGAGTGGGATAGCCTATAAACTTCATAAATAAATAAATACACATGCATCAACTCAAATCTCAACTAATTTCAGCGTACTTATATTTTCATTATTTAATCTGTAAGATTGGTCAGAAGATTTGTTAGAACTGCATGGAATTGTTACCACAGAAAGGGTTTGTTATTGTTGACTCATTACCTTGGTAGGACTGCTCCCAAGGATCTCAATGAATGACAAAATCTATTAACAGCAAAGGAGATCTGACAAGATCTGACATGATCCCAAGCTGTTCAGTGACTTGGATGTCATAAACAAAAACTTGAATGTTGCTTGGTGGCTAATCAGCAACCAGTGAAATTGCTTCAACAAAGATGCAGTGGGAAAATAATGTAAACAGGAAGTTACCAACTTACGTCCATTTGTAATTTGATTGACTCTGTCAATAGGCTACAAAGGTCTCTTGGGCTTCCAATAACAGTCACGACTGTAGGAACACCACCCCCACAACCTAACCCCATTTGGAACAAATTAACTCCCTAAGTCCTGTCTCTAGGAACTACCCATCCACAAAATCTCCATCTTGTCATGATTCAGCATCAATTTTTTGGCTCTCATCCACCTCATTGCTACATCCAGGCATTATTTCAAGATGAACTCAACCTATCCTGATTCAGATATTATGGAGAAGTAGACATGAATGTTATCAACATATAGGTGACACCCAATTCCAAAATCCCTGACTGCCCCTGGCAGTTTCATATAGATAATAAACACCACTGGGACAAATTGTGCCTTATAGTTTGCCACATCACAGGCACTAAGGTGTGGATGCATAATCAGCCTATGTACCTATGTTCCTGCAAGTAGGAATGAAACTACTACAACATGGTATTCCAGTACCCAATTCCTTATGGTCTTTACTGGAAATTCCCTATGGTCTTTTCCTTTATTGGAAAAGAAAATAAGAGTGCTTTTACTGCAGGAACAAATGCACATTAACTATAATGATAGTGATAATTTAGCCACAGAAACTGGTAATCCCAGAGTTAGAGGCTAGGTTGCCTCAGAAGATCAAATGCTGAAGCTAAATTGGATTTACAGTCAACCAAATGCACATACGAGTCAAGTTACAGCACAAAACTGCTTGTTCAAGTTCCAGGAAAGCAGTCTAAGGATTGCAACATTGCCAATAAATATCCTACATCTTTTTGAATCATATTCCTCCATGATGACAATCAAAACTTTACATAAGAAAACTCTGATGGTGAATGGGCATTTATATTTTTTTTAAATACGAAAGTAACTAAAAATTCATTTGATAATTATATAATTTAATCCGACTACCAGAATTGCTTGAAAAGAGGTCAGATATATTGAAATTAAAACAGAACACCGACATATTACAGAACCTTTCAATCATTTTTCAATTATTTTTTGGCTGGATTAAAATTCATGTTTCATACAGAATTTTTTTTTCTGATAGAATTGTGTGTGTGTGTGTGTGTGTATGTATCATATCCTATTGTGCATCCAATGAACTTCCAAACAATTGTGCGTGTGTGTGTATGTATCATATCCTATTGTGCATCCAATGAACTTCCAAACAACCTACATGTGTACCTTTTGAGTTGAACTTGATTTCTGTTGAGTACTATATATGGGCAAGTTTGCATAATATAAAAGAAGTTTACTTTGCCATCCCCAGGAATTTTTTTTTTAATTTATCACTTTAATCTATGGCCCTGCAATGTCCTGGAATGTTTCCCATTTGGTGTTACATATATATAGCAGGTAAGTGACTGTGATCCTTAAAAAACCAAGGAAGGTTGGATCTGGCTATATGCATCATGTATATAGATAGTCCTTGACTTACAACCACAGTAGAGATCAAAATTTCCCTTAAGCAAGACAGGTGTCAAGTGAGTTTTGTCCCATTTTATGATCTTTCTTGCCACAGTTGTTAAGTGAATCACTGATTTACTAACTTTAGTAAAATGGTTGTTAAGTGAATATGGCTTCCCCACTGACTTCGCTTCTTGGAAGGTCGCAAAAGGTCATCACATGACCAAGAGACACCGCGACTGTCATAAATGTATGCCAATTGCCAAGTGTCTGAATTTTGATCATCTGGCCATGGAGATTCTACAACAGTCGTAAGTGTGAAAAATGATCATAAGTCACTTTTTTCAATGGTGTTGTAACTTCAAACAAATGGTTGTAAGTTGAGGACTATCTTATTGGCTTTTTCTCATATTTTCTCATGTATATAACCTTGAAAGTTCTTTGTACTTTCAGCCATTGTTTTCTGTGCTAACAGAAGTTTCCAGGTTAGCAAGGAAAATGTCACAACCTTGAATATTTACTATGTCTTAATTTCCATAAATGATTTTTTTTACAACCTTGCCTATGGAAAAACATATGTGATATAGCCACTTGCATATCCCAAAACTGAAGGCACAGATAAAGAGGCTAAATCTACCAACAAATCAAATCAATAAACACATGGACCATAACTAAGATTAACATAACATTCTAGCTGGACCTGAGTACATTTAAAATTTAAAACTGCTGGAAAAAACGGAGGCAGATATCCTCAATAATATAAATAATATATAAAACTGGAATGAGGAGGAAAAGAAGGAGGCAAATGTAGATGTCTTCATCATACATTCAACTCCCAAATTCTGCTCAATTTCACTGAATTGTTTTATATGAAAAATGAGTAAAAGGAGAAATGGGAATTTCAGGAAAAAATAATATAGTCACCCCATAACGTTACATATATAAATAAGTGATAACTTGCACCATCAGCCTGTCCTAATAACCAACAAACCTAGATATCCAATTCATTCCTCATGATCAGGACAGGAGTATCAAGAATACATTATGAGTACCTGATGCAGCAAGTATTGTTTTGTGTTCTTATTAGAAAGCATGGGAGCAAACTGGAGATTTGCTCATCTGAAATGCTAATAATTAAAGTACATGTGGTTCTTGCTTAACGACCACTTATTCAGCTTCCATCTGAGCTTACGACAGTGCTGAATAATCAGTACTTACAAGCAGTTCTCACACTTATGTTGACTGCAGCATCCCCGTGATCATGTGATCGCAATTTGGGTACTTATTGCCTGGCTCCCAATTATGCTGTGGCATCCTGCAATCACCATTTGTGTCCTTTGCTGGCTTCCTAAGTTAGTGGGGAGGCCACCAGAAAATTGCAAATGGCAACTGCATGATGTCCTTGTTTAATGACACGGGGGAATTTGCTTAATGATGGCAACTGGAAGGGCTGGAATTCTGTCACTAAGCATCATGGTCACATGATATTGACCATATTACAACTGTGTTGCTTAGCGACAGAAATTCCAGTCCCAATTCCAGTAGTTAAGTGAGGGCTACCTGTAACAATAAAATGTCTATAATGACAACACAATATGTATATTTATAAAAATTAATCCATAACCTAAACTGAGCCAGATATATCTTGCAATCTTATAATGGTAGGTACATTTAAGTTTAATTATTTAAATACATTTTATAATACTATAATACAATACAATAATACAATACTTAGTAATATAAGAGCAACAGAATATTAAAGACATATGCCTCTTCCTAATAGCTGGAGTAATATTTTAATTTTTGGTAATAGAAAATCTGATTAGATTAGATGACTACATCACCTATATATCCTTGCATATCAACAGTCTCTAACTCTCTCCAGCGTAGATAGTTAATAATTCCAATAATTAATAATTCCAAATATCTGGCTAGTTAAAAACCAAGTTCAATTTCCAAATAGTCATTCTAATCCAAAGAAAAATGAGTTATTTTCTAATATCCTTCAACTCAAAGCCTTAAAAACCTCTGTTACAACCTGCTGATTTGATGATCAAAGAAGCAGTCTAGTAGTAGTAAGTTATGTGTCTATCAATAGCAAATTACACTAGGATTATCTGTATGTCTGACATTTTAAGTCTTCTATGACTGTACGTTAAGAAGAGGAAGAGGATGACAGTGATTTTTTTTTTTACAAGTTAGAGCATGTAATGTCATCACCTTAGGCATTTCCTATTCAGCTTGTACAAATCATGTATTTTTGTACTGGCACTGTCATGTAACATATTTGGATTAATTTTTACACACATAATGAAATTTATCTATAGGGTCATGGTTAACATTCAAGCTGATGCTGATTAATTAAACGAAAAGAAAACCATTTTCAAAAGGTAAAATTACACTACCTCTCACTCTGGGCAGGATCTTCCCCTTCCGACATACATACATACATACATATATATATATATATATATATATATATATATATATATATATATATAGGTTTTTTTGTATCAGAAGTATTAATCCAAAAACCAAGAAAAGATTTCAGGGTGAAGAAATCCAGTCTACAAGTCTCCTTTGCAAGCTCCTGTTAAGTCTCTCTGATAGGAGGTATATTTACACATTTACAAAGTGTCTGCTTGTCTTGAATGAAGTTCACCCAGGACTGTTTTGATTGGCTAATTCAGTGAATAAACAGGTCACTCCTAATTCCAAACACTGACAGGCTGCAAGGCTGCAAGCAGTGTCCAGAAGCCAATACTTTTATAGTCACATGAGAGAGAACACTACCCAGTTATTAACTTCTACTTGTCTAACTACGAGTCAGACATGGCTTTCACATTGCTAACTCGATAAATAAAAGAAAAATAAGGTCTGTTCATTGTATTTTTTATTTTATTTTGTAGAGAAAACAATCCCGTCCCTCTCTCTTAGTTATCTCTCTTAGTGCCATTGCTGAGATCATTAGATACTAGTACCATGCAAGGAACAATGAATGGCCAATGCTACATTTCCTCCCCCAATTAAAAACTACTTCCTTCTTGCCTTGGCAACTTGATACATTGTTCAGAATCTTGCGAATTAAAAGCAAACAAAGCAATTTCCTAACACCCCCGTTACAAGATGACCCATAGTTAAGAATGGAGCCTACTGTAGCAAAATTTGAGTTAAATACACAACGAATTAAGTTCATTACAAGGTATTATACAATAATACTGTTCCGGCTTACATACAAATTTGACTTAAAGATAGACCTTGGGACCAAAACTCATGGTGGCTTTTTCTTTTCATCTGATGGGTCAGTCTGATTTAAGATTTATCCACCATGACAGATGGTCAACACACAGTCACATCACCTAGTTGCAACACTTAGATAAGGAGTAGCCCAAACAGAAACAAAACAAAACAAAACAAAACAGAGGTTGTTGTATTACATTATAATCTTTGTAAATAACTGGGTGCTTGGCAGATATAATTAGTAAATGAGGTGAAGAAAGCTGCAACAGAATTGAGAAATGAACAAACCTGGTACAAAATCCTCTTAGTGAGGATTTTTTATGGGAAATCAAGGAAATTAAATTGGGTGCTAGGAATCTGGTTCTACAGGTCTGTAATGGAAGAAGTCAGAAGCAGAAGAAACAGGTTCCTCAGATGCCAAGGCAAATAAAGATCATGGAAGTAGATAAGGGGATTCTCAGTAGACATGGAGCCTGCAAGAAACCCTCTGGAAGGGAGGGGGAGAACAGAGAATAATGAAACTTAGAATTTGAGAAAGAGACACATTTAGGGAACTATAGGACTAGGATACCATTGGGCCCCGACAGACTGGACACAAACAGATCCATAAGGAGAAAACAAGGAAAGACTATTCATGGAGAAAGGGTAAAAGGGAGAAGGCTGATGGCTTTCCCCTCCAACTGCACTGTGCCCTGCTGACATAACTTCCTTTATCTACAAAGGAGACAGTAGCTTAGAAGGGTGCCTGGGCTGGCATACTAGCCCAATGGGGGATAAAATGAGGCTGACAGTTTTCACCTATTAGATGCCCCCAGTGTGTGTCAATTGAGGGAATACTGTGGTCCAGAAGAAAGAGGAGCAGAATGGATTCAGACAATCCAGCAGAGTTTCAAGAGGGATCAAGCAGCTAAGAGGTCAGCCTGACTTGCATGGGCATCTGTGGCAGACTGCATTGTGGCCAAGAAGGATGGAAGAAACAGATGGTTTGAATATGTACAGCAAGTCTTGGGCTTAAAAACACCCCCGTTACAAGATGACCCATAGTTAAGAATGGAGCCTACTGTAGCAAAATTTGAGTTAAATACACAATGGATTAAGTTCATTACAAGGTATTATACAATAATACTGTTCCGGCTTACATACAAATTTGACTTAAAGATAGACCTTGGGACCAAAACTCATTTTGAAACCTGTAACTACTGAACTGGGTGTTTGAAATGTACCGCACCATGCCTTTGAGTTCAACAGCTATTATTTAAAGTGCTTATTATATCTATATAGGTGTGCAATATTGACTGTATATATGTATGTTCATTAGTTCCTAATGCAGGCAATAGAGATGTTTGTTCATAGTGAGAAATCAATAAATGAGAGTATTTATAGCTCAGGGTTGAAATGAGGAGTCCTTGGTGCTCCCTGAACTTGCTTGTTTTCTTGCAGACGTTTCATTATTTATTTTATTTATTTTATAAAATTTATATGCCGCCCAACTCCCGAAGGATTATCCAAACTAGGTAACATCATCAGTGCTAGTAAGGAGTGTGGTTTGCTGTCAGTTTATATTCTGGTAGCTTAGGTGGGGGTGGTCTTAAGAGACTCTTTGGTTGGGCTGTTTAATGTTGTCTCTTTGGCAAATTCTTGATTGGGGTATTGTTTACTTGATTGTTGGTCTGAAGTTAACTTTAACTCCAAAGTTAAAGATCTATTCTGATCTGGGTGCTGATTGCTGGTGGAGAGATGCTTAGGTCTTTTTGTTCCCTTTTGGGCTGGTTGATTGTCTCTTTTGCACAGTCTATAGATGTTGTTAATAGTGAGAAATTTATATTTTCTAAGTGGATCCATTGAGAGAAAAAGGAAGCCATGTGCTAAAGTAGCTCCTGCTGATGCGAGAGCTGGCCACTGACATAGTGAATTCTATAGAACACGGGTGTCAAACTTGCGGCGTCATGTTGCTGTCACGTGACTTTTGCAACGTTTTCCCCATTCACAGAGCTGGGGTGGGCGTGGCCTGCGCGTGACGCATCTGGCCTCGCAGGCTGCCAGTTTGACACCCCTGCTATAGAAGCTGAAGGGATCCCACCCAGACTCCATAAGGTACCAACTTTTTCAACTCATGACTGATACATGAACTCTATTAATCCAGCTACCCTCAATGGATTCCTCTAATTAGAATAAGATCAGTATCTCCCACACTGTAGCACTGTATGAATACTGTATACTTTTAACAACTTTTTTTTTTTTACATCTAATGGTACATTCATTCCACTTCTATGGATACTTTTCATTTTCTAATTGAAATGACAGCTAGTTAGGCAACTAACTAATTAGGAGTTTAGTACTTAACAGTAATGAGTAAAATCAAAAATCACAAAATCAAAATAGATCCACAGTTAGCTATACTGGGCATATATATTGAAGATAGTAAGAAAATAAAACCTAAAGAGAATTGTGTAAGGATAACTTATTTAGCTATCTTTTTTTTTAAGGCTCCCCAAACAACAAATACACCAAAAGGAAGCAGGGATTAATTCATTTGCTACAGTATTGAACACTAGACAATTGAATTAGATTTTACTCTGTTTAAAATAGTTTTCATCAATCAAAAAATGCTATGGCAAATAATTGCTTGCTTGTTAGTTGGTAGGTAGTGATTTATAATAGAAATATTTATAAAATCTTGAAACTGATGAAGTTCGTATGAATATTTTTGTATTCTTTGCTGTGAAACTCCTATGATTCCTCTATTTAATTTTCTTTACAAAAAAAAATGTCCATCAGGGACATGGATGTGCAAAATCCTTGAAACATGTGTTTCATGCATGTCAAATGTGAAACAAAACCTGGCTGTTTCAACTGGCATCATTGCAAGTATTTCCACTGCTCAGAGCACTGTGATTGGGCTGTTGGAGGGGGGGGGTTGTGACTGGGTTCCTTTTTTCAAACTTTTTTTTTCTTTCCAACCCTATGAAGCAGCAGGGACAATCATGTCTGTCACTGCTATTAGTTTATGTGGAATGGGTGATGTGGGATTGGATTATTTAGAAGCAGCAGCATAGCCTGACAAAAAAAGAAATACGGTAGGTTGCTAATATCTGCACTCCTGCAAGCCTGCTTGGTAAGTTATAGCTTTATTTCTTTTAAAAACTGCCATGAGATAAACGGATTTCATTATGATGCACTCTGGCAAGCAGGCAATGAAATGCTACAATGTGGTGGCATGTTTGTGTGCATATGTATTCCATACATGTTCTTGTGACCTGTCGAGGCTGAGTTTCAGGATACACTTAAAAACACAAACTTTCTATATTAGTCAGGGCTGGTTTGCTGAGCTTGGTGTCTACTCTCTGCATGCTCATGTCCAGCAGTGCCTCTTTTTCTTTGAGCTAGCAGCAGTCCTGTCACGTCCCCCCTCTCCCCCCCCCAAAAAAACCAAGCAAACACTTTTTTTGATTTTGCTAAGTAAAAGGAATATTAGGATTTATCCTGCTAGTCCTTTTACTTAGACCAAAGAGAGACTTTAAAAAAAAACCATTTAAAAAGTTTCATAACAATGGGGAAAATGCAAATGAAATTTGCTACAGGCCGTTTGGTTTTATTACTAAATAAAACTGATAAATTACTTTATCAGGTTGGGCCTTTTAACATTCAGCAATGAATGTTAAAAAACAATAGTAGTTTTCTGTCTTGTAATCTGTTGGCTGGATGCCTCAAATGGTGCCATCAATACTTTTGTTCTCTCTATGGAGAGGTAGAAGATTCTGATAATTTGTTTATATTTGTATTTGGGTATTTTTTTTTCAGCAAACAAAACAGGGTTGTGTTATTATAGTTTCCTGTGGGGAATTATGTTAATGTTTTTAACAATGTTTTAAAAATAATCCTTTAGATCAATTTTTGCTATTCAGGCAGTAAGTATTCATTATGGATTACCATCCCACTTTCTCTAGTGATCTGGAGGTGAAAAATCAGGGACCAAAAACTTACAGTGTTATTATATATTATAATACTGACAATAATAGTCTGTATTATTTTAGCTTTGTTTTATGTTTGGTCCTCTTTTTTATTCTTAAATAGTTCATTAATTATTTGATTATATAGTGGCCTTTGACAGAAGTGAAACTGGTCATGTAGTCAGCCAGATGTTTAGAATGGATTTGGCATTTTTATTCACCTGTCAAATCCATTTAATTAGACCTGCCCTGTGAAACACTTTAAAAAATTAAGATTTATGCTGATGGTTCCTAAGGGATGTATCAGCAGCAGTATGAACGGACAGTATCATATGTGTTCTTTAAAGAAAAGCTAACTAAGCCTATCGACCCGAGGAAAGGAATTTGTTTTTGAAACAATATCTATCTATCATCTATCTATCTATCTATCATCTATTCTAATCTATCTATCTATCTATCTATCTATCTATCTATCTATCTATCTATCTATCTATCTATCTATCTATCTATCTATCTATCTATCTATCATCTATCTATCTACCTATATTAGAGGAAAGTGACATGAATAGTCATGTAATCAACTGAATTGCAAAAAGGAACATACATATAAGCATTAGGATTCATTTGATTTTTTTCAAAAGCCACATCCATAAATTGAGACAGAAAATGTTTTTTTGGGGGGGAGGGCAAAAATGCATGTAATTTTTCCTTAGAATAGTAGAGCAAAGCATTTTCAAGTCTGGTGCCCTTCAGATCTTTTGGCAGTTGCCATTCACTCCAATCACCGTCAATGACCAGCATACCCACTGAGAACAATCACCATTAACTTAATAATCACTACAGTTCCACTATGTGATTTAACAGATCTGAAGGGCTTCAAATTGGGGAATGCCAGCTGTGGTCATCACTGATATAGTATTTTCAAACATTGAAGAAACACCCATAATTCCATTAAGCTATCGACCCCTTCCCTCACAAAACTGTGCTGTTAAATTTCTCTCAGCAGATATTAAAACTGTTAATAGCATAGGCAGAGATCTAAGAATGTAGATCTCTATTAAGCACATTTATTGCAAAAACTAATAAAGCCGTTATGAAAGAATTCAAGTGATGGTTATGTATCAGTGTGAGCCCAATTTATAAGGATATCAAAGTGTAAATTATTGTGTCTTTTTGTTCTGACCACATCTTGCAATAGCTAAAGTTTCCATCTGTCCCTTATTAGGGTAACAAACTAGAATGGCTTTAGGCTGCTTTTGGCCTTGCCAGGAATTAGCTGTAAAATATATCACTTTCTAAAAAAGTATTAATCCTTCCATATAAAAATAGGAAGTTGTATTTAGATATCCTAATTACTTAGGGTATCTAAACATCTTTTCTACTTCAAAAGCACCCTATTTTCTGCCTACTTTCTACTAAATATAAACATGAAACAAAAACAAAAAACGGAAGCAACAGAATATCCTGTTAGAATATTTTGCTGGATATAACGGAACAATTCATTGAATTTAAAAAACCTTTAAAGTGAATCTCTAATTTCTTTAACAGCGTTAAACACATTTTCATCTGCCACAGTCCAACTACAAGTCAATCATGAGACTTTAAATCCACAGAATATTCAAAATAAGGTACTGTACGACACTTGTCTTGTTTTAAGCTTTGAACAAAACCAGTATGTGCTGGAGAAAGCTCATAACATCTTACTGTACAAATGTTTAAACTTAACTCTTGCTTTTTCATTTGGCAGATTCACTAGTGGAAATGCTGTCTTGAATCAGGAATTGGGTAATTTATTTGTTGGCTTGATTTCTATCCTAGTTGCCTTTTGTTCAAGAACTGAATACAGTCTATATCAGGGGTGTCAAACTCAAGGCCCGTGGGCCGGATCCGGCCCGTGGGGTGCTTAAATCTGGCCTGTGGTGCCTCTGGCAGCCAAAATGGGGAATGGGGGGATACCCCATTTTTGGCTTGGATGGCCTCCTGCAGCACACTGCCAGCCAAAATGGGGGGCGCATGCGGCCCCCGCACCCCGTTTTCAGCCTGGTCAGCCTCCTGCAGCACTCTGCTGGCCAAAACGGGGTGTGGGAGGGCCGCATGCAGCCCCCATCCCCCATCCCCCATTTTGACCGGTAGGGTGCTGCAGGAGGCATCTGTCCCATCTCCTCTCCCTCTCCTGGCCAGCCCACGGAGGAGAACTACAATGCTGATCCAGCCCTCGAAGAAATCCAGTTTGACACCCCTGGTCTACATAATCCTCACTTCTCTTATTTTGTTCATAAGTAACTGGCCTAAAATTATACAGCAAGCTTTTGTGGTTTAGGGCTTGACTTGAATCTGTACGTACCTGGTAAATTGCGCAAATGGAGTTTTGCAGCCCAGTGGAGGACTCGTGTTTTAAATAATATACCACAAGATTTATTCCATTATATTGGATATTCTAGAGCAGTGATGATGAATCTATGGCACGCGTGCCACAGGTGGCACACGGAGCCATATCTGCCGGCACGCGAGCCGTTGCCTTAGCTCAGGTCCAGTGCGCATGTGCGCGCCAGCCAGCTGATTTTCTGCTCGCGCGGAGGCTCTGGGAGGGTGTTTTCGGCCTCCAGAGGGCCTCCGGAGGGGCGGGAGAGGGCGTTTTCGCCCTTCCCAGGCTCCAGGGAAGCCTCTGGAGCCTGGGGAGGGTGAAAAACAGGCCTACCGGGCCCACCGGAAGTCGGGAAATGGGCCGTTTCTGGCCTCCAGAGGGCCTCCGGGGGGGCGGGGGAGGCCATTTTCGCCCTCCCCAGGCATTGAATTATGGGTGTGGGCACTCACACGCGCGCAATAGCAAGCGCGCACACGCTTTCCGCACCCGAGGAAAAAAAAGGTTCGCCATCACTGTTCTAGAGCATTTAACTCTTTATCTAATAACGTGAGGCTCGGGGGATTTTGTTTTGTAATGTTGGTAGTCTTTCCAGTCAAATCTATGTATCATGTTGGGAAACTAATGGAATGAAATGTACTCTCTGGCATTATATAGAGCAGAGGTTTTCAAACTTGGCAACTTTAAGACTTGTGGACTTCAACTCCCAGAATTCTCCAGCCAGCTATGCTGGTTGGAGAATTCTGGGAGTTGAAGTCCACAAGTCTTAAAGTTGCCAAGTTTGGGGACCCCTGATATAGAGTATCTCCACGCAGCTCTAACTTGTTTTTCTATGTTAATTATTATTATTTTTTCATTTCAGAAAACTTCCCTAAAAGTGTTCCCAAAGTTAATTGTATAATAATGAAACAAACTATTTTCCTTCCCTTCAAGAACATTGTATGTAAGCACTAAGAACTAATTTAATATGATATACCGGTAAATACTTAAAAGAAAATGAGTTATATTCGGCAACATAAATACGTACCGGTAACTATTGTAATATGCCAGAATACAAGTTTGGGTGGCATACAGTATATTATAAAATGAAATGACTGATCACATGCAATGGTAATTATAAAAATCACACATTGTTTTATACACAACAGAATTTGTCTCATGTAAATTCTATCATGCCCAATAGGTCCTTCAAAAATATGGCCAATGACTTAAACATGGACAGAGTTGCTATATCATTAAGGGTATCAAAGGACATACAGAATGTGCCAGAAATATTTCACTATTTAAACATTCACTGATTTTTTGGTACATAAACAAACCATGTCTCCGTTTACTTGAGAAACCCACTTCACAGAAAATATGTTGCAACAGTTTATTTCCATGCATAATACAAGACTGCATGAGGTCAGGCTTTAAGCAGAAAAATTGTGAAAGAAAATAAACATGTTTTTTTGCTGAAGCATTCACATGCTGTGATAAACTTGTGCCAGGACATTCCTGCCAAAGTTAGCAACCAATCAGGTGTTCTGACGGAAAACACACCCTCTAGTATCATTATAACCCGGATGCTGTGCCTTCTGTAAAGAGTGTTTTGTAACACTTGCTCGTGTTTTATAAATAATTGTGGTTAACAAGCCAGGCTACAAGTAAAGGTCAGGAGGCGAATGTTTTATTCTTCAGCAATGACTATGCTGACAAAACCCTTCTGACCTCAATCCTGCACACTTTTCTTCCTTATACTACTGCTGGATGACAATTTGAAAGTATTAATAAAATTAATTTTTTACCTGTATACAAAATGAACAAAGACAACTCATATATTTTTGTTTTCTACCTTCAAATCAGTGTTGACACCTAGCAACTGCATGCCTAGTCCCTGTAAGATTCGGAAATGGTTTGCCATTGCCTTCTTTCTAGGGCTAAGAGAGAGTGACTGGCTCAAGGTCAATCAGCTAGCTTTGGGCCTAAGGTGGGACCAGAACTCATGGTCTCCGAGTTTCTAGCCTGGTGACTTAACTGCTACATCAAACTGGCTCTCAAAACTCATAATGTATCTTTTTCTTTTCCTATGGTTTAAAACTATTTATTCTTATAGAATATAAATAGAAGTGAAGAATTAAAAGTTATAATATAAAAATCAAAGTTTCAAAGGTATGAAGAAGTAAAGGATCGAACACTTAAACCGTGATCACCTTACAGTTTTAGGCATCAGTGGTATTATTTATAATCCAGTTTTATGGAAAATCCAATAGAATAAGAGTAACAAGAATTGTAGATTGAAATAAATGTGTTGTATATGGGTGTATTATGTCTGTCTGTTTGCCTGTCTATCATCTAGCTATCTGCTTCTCAAGAAGACTGAGGGAATGCCATATATGTAATTACATAAAAGCCTATATATTGTTTCTTACAACATACAGTGTACATTATATTTGATACACTTTACTGCCCTCTTCAGGATCTTCAGACCAATTACCAAGAATGTAATTTATTCTTTGGAATAGACAAAAAAAAAAAAAGAATATAATATTTCAGTAAGCATTCCTGCAAATTGCCATGCTTCCAATTAAAAGAGCATTATAATTTTTTGATGTTCAAAAGTATGGATATGGCATGGGAAGCTTCCAGCCCACTTTCTCCAATATTTATTGAAGAAACTTTGAAGAACGGCAGCAACAGAATTTGTCTCAATATAGTCATGTTTTATGCTGAGAATTGTAAGCAACTTCAGAAAAAAGTGCTAAACATTTTTAATCTTTCCTGATGAATACTGGGAAGTTGGGAATGAAAAGGGATCACATGGTTTATCTTTTGTCCATGCTTACTGTTTTTGAGTGTTGACAAAGGATGTTTGGAAGGCTTCATCACCTTCCTGTAATTTTTATTTGTGTGTTTGTGTATACATACATACATGCATACAGTATATATGTCAGATATAACATATGTAAAATACATATGTTACATATGTTACTATTTCTGACAGCTCTTAATAGATCTTTGCTGATTAGGACTGAATGATAAATTTTTACAATTTGATTATTGATAAGTGATGAGCTATGGGAAGAAGAGATATTTTTTTTACTGAAATACTAAAGAAAATGAAATAGTTTATACTTGTCTGGAAGGAGGGGGCAGTCATCTTATGTATATACCTTTTTTCTTTTTAATCTCTTTGCACTTTTATTTTTCATTTTGTTTGTATTGTAAATATTGTAAATCTTTCATGTTTGTATTTGTAAACTTTAATAAACGTATTTTAAATAAACAAATAAATCCACTATCTTTTTCTGTATAAGAAAAATACATCCATGCACACATATAGACATATTAGAACTACAGCATTAGAGGAACTGTGCCCAGAAACTGAAAGACAAATCGAAATGAAGCTAACATGAACTGTTTTCACCAGTATGTTTAAAAAAAGATGATGATAAAACTGGTTGACAACTTCTGAAAGCCTGAACCTTCATTCAATCACTATACACATACATACAAAGTACAGTACAGTATTTTCTAAATACTTTTTTTTTTTTAAAGTTGAGAACATCCTTTAGATGTATGGGAGCTGTCTACTTCCCGGAGTTTCTGCCTATCCAATAAGAACGATTAAGGAAGACACTCCTCGAGTCCTACTCCTGAATGATTGCCATTATTAATATGGCACTTCCTTTCTGCAGGCGCCCATCTTTGAAATAGTGTCTTGGGTCAACATGAGCCATACTGTAATGGGAAGTAGGAATGAACTTGAGGAACAGCAGGAAGAGTCACAACCAAGGCAACAGTGTTAAAAGAAATTTGAGTCCAAGTCAGAAATGTAATTTTCACATTGCTATCTATTTTCCAGTGGGTACAACCTTCTATTCATTCAAAAGCCAGTTTGTTATAACAGTTATAGATGTTAATTTAGGCATACGGAGAACATCTTTCCTTTAACATATCCTTTCAGCTATGAATCATCCTAGACAACTTTGGCAATGCAATTTCTTCTTGGCCTAACATATCCCATGCGATTCTATCACGAATGATTAAAACTATGAATACTGCCAAGCTCTTTCAGAGGAAGAGTAGAACAATTCAGTAAACTTGTTTCTCTTGCTAACGAGAGGTAAAAGTAAAGGGTGATATAGAGGTGGTAGTTTTCCCCCCCCCATCTAGATGTGTCTTATTACTATAGCATTTGTGCTGACATCACATCTCAGATGGAATACAGATTCTTAAGTGCATTATAGCATACGCCAAATAGTCATTTACTAAAGGAATTTGGCAAAAGAAAATTCACCGAGTGTTTTACCCACAAATGCGCTTTAGCATTTTAGCTAGAACTTCTTAAGAAGGAAATCTGAAATTCTAAACAAACATTCTTCTGAATCACAGGAAAATATAATAGTAGTATTACATTTACAGTATATTCTGCCTGAGTCCTAGCGACTCTGGATGGTTTACAAACTGCTAAGACATTTAAAAAGAAGGAAAATTGGCAGAAATGATTAAACTGGATGGAGCAAAGAAGAAAAGGCTTCAATCACCCTTGCCAAAGGCCAGGTCTTTAGGGCCTTTTGAAACACCAGAAAGGTGAGGGTGTTTGAATTTCAGGGCAACCTCATCTCAGAGGTGCTGCTACACAGAAGGTGCATTTCTGGGGTCCCAACAGATGACCTCAGGAGGAATCCAGAGCACACTAACCCTGCCAGGTCAGATCAGCTGGGAAGATCATATGGGAGACAGGAAACCCTTCATGTAACCAGGTCCTATGCCATGTAGGGCTTTATCAGAGGTGGGTTCCTCCTGGTTCCGACTGGTTCACCCAAACCGGTAGCGACCCGCTGGTGACATCACGATGACATCACCAATCCGGTTCGGTCGGTGCCAGTCCGTGGGTGCCGCCATCTTTTTTTTTAATTTTTTTAATTTTTTTTCTTCTGCGCATGCGTTTCCGGCACTGCACATGCATCGCCATCTTGTTTTTGGCGTTTTTTTAAAAACATTTTTTAATTTTTTTGCATTGCGAGCACGAGGCACACGCGCACTCACGAGGTGCGGCCACGCGGCGCAGGAGGAAGCGAACTGGCAGTGAGGTAAGTTAGAACCCACCCCTGGGCTTTATAGATAGTAACCAGCAGCTTGAAAGCAAACTGACAACCAGTGCAGCTCATGAAGCAGAGATGTTACATCAGCATATTGAGGCCATACTCATCATCTCTTGTGCTGCCATATTTGGACCCATTGAAGCTTCTGGTAATCTTTAGAGACAGCCCCAGGTAGAGTGCATTGCAGTAGTCAATCCATGACCAGGACATGGATGATATTGGATATTTCACACTGTATCTTTGGCTCAGATGGACCAAGAATAAGATTTAATGGAAGCAGGGCAAAATTTACATGGCACTTTGATAAATCAATTAATTAAAACTATTTATAACATTTCTAGAAAAGCTTATAAAAAGTAGAAACCCAAATTCATTCTTCATCTGAAAATCATGAGGAAATTCTGATACTTAAAAGTCCCTGGCAAAATAAAGATTATAGGTGGAGTAAGGAGTAACTCAGTAGCACTTACTAGTCAGTGAGACGTCGCCATAACTGCCCACCTGAAATCAGAATAGGATAAATAATCAAAGCAAAAGGTATTTCCTTTGTGGCCTAGAATATATTACTTATGAGCCATCAAGTTGCTTTAGCAATCTCTCTCTCTCTCTCTCTCTCTCTCTCTCTCTCTCTCTCTCTCTCTCTCTCACACACACACACACACACACACACACACACACACACACACACACACACGACCCATATTCAGATCATGATTAAGCTATGCAAATGTAACATAGGTAAAGAAATCACATAACACTGTACAAACTTTCAAAAATGCTTATGTGAATATGAACTTCACAATTTAGGAGCTGACATCTGAACATATTCAGATGGGATAAATTAGTTGATATGAGCCATTTCTCTTAGTGAGCTGATAAGTTATCTAATCACAATATTAAGAAATAAACAAAACAAAACAAAACAAAACAAAACAAAACATGTATGCCGCCTATCTTGCCAAAGATGACTCTAGGCTTCTTGGATAAAATGCAATGTAAAAGATTAAAACAATAAAGAAGGATCTTAGATTTCAAAATTTAATTAAAATAAAACTAAGAATGGAGAGGGAGGGAACTCTTTTACTTATGTGGCACCCAAGGTAGATTACCTGAGACTGTAATTTCTAAATTAGGTGGACAAAGCGATACTGATTAGCTTCCAAACTTTACTGATATAACTTTACATGCTAAACTAGGTAGAAAAACAAAACCTTACCTTTTAGTCTAGACAGCACTAATTCCTTCATCATTTGCATAAAGACTATTCCAAGTAGTATGAGTGAAACCAGGTGGTAAAATTTCCAAGGAGTTAGTGCTAGGAACCTACAAGAGAATTATATCAGAATCATTTCACTGAGCTTAGAGAGTCTTGCTTCCTTAAAAAGCTACATAAAATCACCAGGAATCAAAATCAATTTAAAACAAAACCTAATTTTGTGAATTTAATGTGACTGTTTGCCAAGTTTAATTTAAAAAAAGTTCTGTGCTGTGTTGCCATTAAGCAAATGTTGTGTGAAATGTAGAATTGAATAGAATGAATGAGCTGGAAGGGACCTTGGAGGTAATATAATTAAAAAAAATTATAATATAAAAAATTGTTTCCCCCCCCCACCCCAAAAAGAATTCTTTGCCAAAAGCAAAGTATTATTTATAGGCCCACTCTTATGATTTTGGAAGAATATTACTGAATTTGTGGGGATAGGAGAAAAATTAAATGTTATTTTTTAAAATTTTACTCTAGATTTAAATCTTCAGAAACCACATTTTTAAAAAATCAGTCAGAAAATGTATACATCACACTGTGTCATCATGAAGTTTGGTTTAGCTTTAATGTGATGTGCAAGCCCATCAACTGTGGCTTATAAACAAAGTTAATGGCATTGCATTATATGAACCAGACTATATTATCTTGTTTAAGATATTTGTTAAATAAATGTTGGCTTAATGTGATGTGTAAATTTATCTCTTTAATGTGGGTTTCTAACACACAGTAAGGTTTTGTTTTTGACAGATGTAATTATATAGAACGTGTTTATAAAAGATCTAACAATGAATTCTTGCAAATAATGTGCGACTCTTTAAAAAAAAAATACATGTTATCATTTTCTAGTGGCATTTTCTTAAAAGAAAATGCAGAGCAAAGAAGCTGCAAGAGAAGACATGTTATATTTCCTTGAACATCAGTTCCCTTTCCAAATGCATTACTCAATAGTTTCTTACTAGATTCAACAGTTGTTTTTATGGAAAAAAGAGAGATTAGAGCACTCTTCTGACCTGCTGATTTATTTCGGTCTTATATAAGGCTTTCATATCTGATCCTAACTCAACTATGGCAAACTACAAATACTTCATTTGCATTTTTGTTTAATTCATATATCAATGAAATGATAGGAGTATTTGAAGGAGATTGAAGTGGTTATTTCATCAGAGAAAATGCTATAGAAACTGTATTGGTTGTATCATTATTGTCTCAACTAGTAAGGTATATTAGACACAAGGCTGTGGTAGCTTAAGATACTTACATTTAGAACATTAGCTAAAGATTTACCCATAGCTTCAATCAGCAGTGAAATCTACTTACCTTCCCTACTGGTTCGGAAGCGCTCCCTCTGCGCACTTTTTCGCCCACGCTCCGCTCGTGCACAGGTTTTACCCTCTGCGCATGCACAGAGGGTAAAAAACAACAAAATGGCGGTGTCCGGGTGGGTGGGCGGAGCCTCGTGCTGCCGTCGCTACCGGTTCTCCAAACCACCGGCAGGCGGCACTACCAGTATGCCCGGACCGGGCCAAACCGGGAGCATTTCACCCCTGGCTTCAATTCAGTAAACATTTCAAAATGGTATTTCTTTAAAGAAAGCAATACATATTAATTAGGGAGAGGGAGCTCAAGTTCCTGTTTCGAACTGTAATTTGTCCCAAATGTTTGACATTTCTGTAAGAAATTATCATAGTTGCACATTGTAAGACCTATTCAACCAATACAGTTTAAGCAGCCTAACTATGCACAGGATGGTATCTCCTCAGAATCAAAGCAACACAGTCCCCTAAATATATAAAAAGAGACCCACACAATCAGACAAAAAAGCCTAACCAATTCAGCATCTTCTTTTCCCCATCTTCTTCTTTTGACAGCAAGATGCCTTTGGGACAATGTGCTATTCTGCTGCTCCTCTCCTGCACTTGTTACTAAAAGGCATACTGCCTCTGAAGCTGGGTATCAGAAATTGAGAGCTGTAACTTTTAAAGGCTATTAAAGTATTCCCACATTTTATGCCAAGCCATTCCAAAACAAATTAAGGATGTTTTTGGCTGTCTGAACTGCCAGTCACTTTAACTAGATAACCCTGGATTCGCACACTAGTTGAGAAAGCATTTCCTTTTCCCCTCTAGTTCATTCAAAGATGAACAGAGATGGTGCAAGAAGTCCATATTTAGTAGCAACTCTTCACAGTTACGATGAAAAAGGAACCTTGCAACAATCTTCACATTTACAACCTTCACAAGTTTGAAAGACCCATAACAAGCTTTTCCTGGTGGATCTGATGAGAAGGGTAGATGTAGTCAGAGAGAGGCAGTCTCTTAAATATCCTGGTTCCATGCCATGTATGTAAGCTAGAATCTAGAGGAGTACATAAGCAACTGACATGGAGGGAGGACTCAGTAGCCTCAGTAACCTGCTGTGTAACTTTGATAAAAGTGGAAGTTCTTGATAGGGTTATCTTTGCCAGTAAGGTCATGTGTATATGGGTGAAATTAAGAATAATGGGAGGTGACAGTAGATAGAACTCTGCAATCATAAAGTCAAGCTACTATAAAATAAGTCTAAATTCCAACTGGGATGAGAAGCCAGAAAATCAGTTTGATTTAGTCTAAAGGCACCAGGTTAGAAACTATGAGACTTTGAGTTCTAGTTTACCTTAGGCATGAAAGCTGGCTATGTGATCTTGGGCCAGACATTCTCTCTCAGCCCAACTCACCTCAGAGTTGTTGAGGGGAAAACAGGAGGAGGCAAGAGTATTAGGTATGTTTGCTGCCCTGAATTATTTATAAAAGTAATAAAGTTGGGATAAAAAATCTACAAAACAATGCAGGGGCAAATTATTTCTTTATTACCACCAAGAAAAATGCAGGTTGTGGCTGAAATGTTTAAACAAGTACGAACCCCAAATCAGAATGTATGATGAAGATTCCTAAACCATTACGCCAATTTCTCACATGGCTAAATAAGTTCTTACAAAGAATAATAGGTTCAC
Source organism: Thermophis baileyi (assembly GCA_003457575.1). Taxonomy (NCBI): domain Eukaryota; kingdom Metazoa; phylum Chordata; class Lepidosauria; order Squamata; family Dipsadidae; genus Thermophis; species Thermophis baileyi. The sequence goes on from QLTV01003776.1 coordinate 699,977, forward strand.
AAATGAAGAAAGAAATGCCGTATGCGGGGGAAAAAATCAAGAGAGACAAAAGAGCAGAAAACAAGACGGAAAGAAGAAACAGAAAGTAACTAAAAATGGCCTACTGTTGCTCTATTGACTACAGCAAAATTTTTGATTGTGTAGATCATAACAGGATATGGCACATACTAAGGCTAATGGGTGTGCCACAGCATCTTGTTATTATTCTAGAAATATATCAGTATTCAATTGGGGGGACAATTTATGTGTGGTTTTTTTGCACATTTTCTTTTTTTTGGTCTCGTCTTGTATTTTAACATTTTGAATAAAAAAAATTGAAAAAAAAAAGAACTGTAAGAACTGACAGTTATTCTGAACAGAAAAGTGAGATAAGTACACATGCTATTCTCATTTCAGTTTAACTAAATTTATTATAAGAACGGCAGAATTAAAGAAATAACAGTTGAATTTAAAATACAAAGCGGTACTACTAACAAATGTGTGCTTAAACTACTTTGTTAGCTGAAAAAGACTTTAAATTATGAAAATAAAATTGGAAAGTAAAAATCTGTTACAACATCTGTTACAAAAGATGTCAGTCAACCTGCTTAGCAAACATGCAGCAAATAGAAAAGAAGTGAAGGTGTTATATAGTTTTGTTTTCTTTGGCACAATCAGAAGGTAAAAATGGATAATGTGAAGGAGAATTCAGTCCCTGGGGAAAGCAATGACAAACTTAGGTAAGTCATGAACAATAATATTTTCCCCCTCCCTTGGCGTAGGAAGAAGATGATTCTCATTGTACATGTTTTGTATTAATTGGCTGGATACCATCTTGTTTACATTGTACATTTTGTAATTTCTTTGATGCTGTGACCTGCCCAGACTTGTTTTGAAGTCAAAACAGTGCCTAGATCCAATAAAATAAATAAATATGGATAAATATATATGTATGATAAGAAAGATCAAAACAGTGTTTCTGATGCTGGAAGATGGTCTTGGATGGAAAAAAAAGTACAATGCCTCTGAATTTGGGTGGTGCGGTGGCTCAGCAGTTAAGAAGCTGGGCTGGTTGGCTGGAAAGACGGCAGCCCAGGTTCGAAACTCGAGCGCCATGCAACAGACTGAGCCCCCCTTGTCACCCCAGCTCCTGCCAACCTAGCAGTTCGAAAGCATGCAAATGCGAGTAGATAAATAGGTACCATTTGGGTGGGAAGGTAACAGTGCTCCGTGACGTCATGTTGGCCACATGAACACAGAAATGTCTTCGGACAGTGCTGGCTCAATGGCCTTAATACAGAGATGAGGACCACCCCCTATAGTCGGCAATGACTAGCCGAGTAAAATCCGCAGAGACTCCTTTCCTTTATCTTACCTCTGAATTACGAATTTGGAGGTAACTATTAACAGTAACATGGAGTACAAGAAAACCATTCAATAGTTGAGATAACTATTGGCAAACAAACTCATATTTTGGACTTGTAATATCACCAGAATTCTGTAATATCATCAGAATGAAAAGATAATAGAGAAGATAAATGGACAATATCAAGCAACTAGCAACAACACGTGCTTCGCTACAAAACTATGTGATGGGGCTTGATAAATTGACACTTGAAAATTAATGAGTAGTTAAAAAAGGGACTGTATTATTTCGTTAGAGATGGTAAGCTAAGTTTCTGTTACAGATGAAGACATTATTTGCATAGCATAGACTTTAAATTCGTCCCTCAGATGAATTGCTCAGGACCTCCCTGTAAACAACATTCCTGGTTTTGCTCTCTGGCTGGAGGATGACCAGGCTGTCGCATCTGTAAATCTTTTCCTCCGTTTTTTGCCTCTTTTCCCTTTAACTGGTGTTACAGTAGAAGGCTGAGGAAGAAAATAAGGGGGGAAAATTTGTCTCTGCCCACCAGCATCCATCGGTATTCATCTGGCTAGCGTGGCTTAGCTCAACTGTTCTGTAGTAAAGCTGCTTGCTGCTGTGAAAGCAAAAGTGAAACTGAAACACCTCTGCTTGTGTTTTGCATTTGGATCAGATTTCTTTTCAGGTGGGGAGGGGGGAGTAGAACTCCTTAGCATCAGAGCTTGTTAATATTAATATAAGAAATACTCATGCTGCGATGGTCATTTTGAAAAATCCTTTCTTAGTGAGCACCTTAGAAGCCAAGAGGAACATATGTGGTAAATTTCAAGTTTGTAGGCTTTACGGTTCTGGAGATTTCGTGATTAATGAGTGAGTGGTTTTCGCTTTTATATATATAGATTTAAACAGCTATCCTGTGAATCTCAGCTCTGAGATATAACTGATAGCAGGTTATGATGCGGACCATTTGTCTATATAGAAACCAGGAGTTAAAGTCTTACTTGATGATTTCAGCTAACTACAGTAGCTGTATTTACATGACCTGTGAACCTATTATTAAGTTGTTGATTCAATCTAATTTTCTGGGTTTGAATAACACAACAACACTCTGAGCCTTAAGCCAACCCCATAGGATGGTTTTGCACAGTATGATGTGCTAAAATATGCCAGCTAATTTGAGCTTCCAAACACATTATTTTTACACTACCAATTTCAAATTCTATTTTCTTGAGGAAGATTTGCTGGGAAAAAAAGAATAGATTCCAAGAAAATCTTCATCATACTGCTATGTGGTTCTTTACCTATCTTGTTTTGTGCTGTCACTGTTGCTTTTTTTTCTGTGCACCTGCTTGCTAGTGGAGCAGGAAAATGAAACTTAAAGGATGTATTTGCGCTGCTGTACAAGTCCCCTCCCAGCTCTACTCTGCTCTGCATTTATTTTGCTATTACTTCCCTCTGCCTATCTCTGGTTTCTGCTACAGGTATGGCTTTGCTTACACATGGCTTTGCCTGCAGTCAGCTGTTCTGCCCTCCACCCCACTAATTAAATCCAACCAACGATCACATGCAGAATCTGACACTATTTTCTTTATTTCACATTTCCGTGTCAGTTTTAGCTCCTCCTTTCCTTTAAGCATTCTCTAGATGCTTTTGATGTCCCTAGCATCATCTAGTTGCAGCTGATTCACCTTCCCCTTCCACACTGCATTCCTTGCCAATTACTGTCTTATTCTTCCAGCCATTTTCCCACTTAAGTCTCTCTCCCCCTCCCCTTCCCCCACCATTTAACTTATTTCGATGGGCTTCCCTTCTTTCCTTCCAGCGTGTCCCTTAGGGAAATATTTTGCAACACCACCATCTTTGAAGAAGCAAAAGAAAATAGAAGGATCAGGCACCACCAAGGAGATGCAGAAGAAAAACAACCGGATCAGAAGCTCTTAGTTGCTAAGTGGAAATAGCAAAGTATTTGTGGAGCACAAATATCTGTTTATTCGAACAGAATCCAAACCTAACCCAGATAAATAAGTTGTCTACCATAAAAGCCCTTCTTCCTAAAGATGAAGAAACCAGTTGTGCTTCTTCCAGAAAGAGGGAGGGGGAGAAAAAAATTCTTCCTACTGTGCCTTAATTAAATGATGAAATTCACTATTACACGATGAAGTGAAGGCTCCTGGCTTAGGTGGCTTATAAGGATTAAGCAAACAGATACGCCAAGTAGCTAGAGTTAGCAGCGATCGCCTATTGAAACCTGCCCACAGAGAACAGATATACTACTTTCATCCTCTCCTTTAGCAGCATCCGGACGGCGGCTGTTGGCAACAATCTCCCTAGACTAGACGACACCGTCAGCCCTCCTAACACTCTGTACATGGTCAGGAGCATCCTTTTCTTGAGCTCGCCCTTAACACCTTTTCTTGTCCGAACCAAGGAACAGATGGTAGAGCGGAGCCACTAAAGGGGGTGGGGGAGAGAGAAACCGGGCCCGGAGGAGGAGGGGAAAAAACAGAAGCAAATCTCTATTGGAGTCTACAAGAACCGTCCGGGGAACTGAGATGCGCGGCTGCGTCGCTCACCAGAAGAGCAGGTTGGCGCAGAGGAAGCTGGCCAGGGTACAGAACGGCCTCTTCCAAGTCAGCGCCTCCATCATGGGGCAATATTCTGCAGCCGGCTGAGGCTCAATGCTCGGCTCTTCCTGCTTCTCCGCCGCCGCCGCCGCCTCCTCTTCCAACCGAGGCCCCTCCAGAGGGCTCGGCGGCAACATCACCTGCTCCTCCCCGCCATCCATGTCGCTTACAACGCCCGACACCAGACAGAGGCGGCGAGCCAGCGGAGGCTTGGGAACATCCGGGCATAGTCAAGCCTCCTATTCCGCCCCTTTGCAAGGCAGGAGCCAATAGGAGCCTCCGATGGGGCTAGCAAGTCTTGGTGATTGGCTACTTTGGGGGCAGGATCTCCAAGGGTGCAAGAGAGTGCAGAAGAAGAAAAGCTAAAAGGGGGCGGGTGGAGGGTGGTGGTGGTAGGATAGGTTTCAGGACTAGGAAGGTGAGGTCGGTCCGAGCGGCGTGCAAATAACGCGCGTGTATCTGTCTACAAAGTGGGGCGCGTTGAGAAAGGGGAGGACCGGGGAAAATTTGGGGAGGGCATTATTGATTGCGAGAATACGTTGCAAACTCACCGCCGAAGCCAAAGCTCCAGGCATTAGAAACGCAAAGGAGCGAACGAATGGAGGCAGATGATTTATTGCTTTGCCAGAAAAATGAGAAGTGTGATAACGCGGCAGCCAGTATTGGTTATTTTTTTTTTCTGATTTAACAATCGGTTCTTCTTTCTCATGTTTTCTTGTCCAGGTCTGTTTGCAAAATCTCTCCACGCAGGAATACGTATTTTTTAAAAAGTGCATACCACCCGCACTAGTATCTTCTTTTTTAAAAATACTTGCCTTCGTTTTCTCAAAATATTTACTTAACATTTTCCCCACAATCTTGCTTATCAAAAGTTTGTCTTAGCCTCCCATATTTGGTGTATCATTTAAAAAGTTCCTGGCAAAAGATTCCCCTGCCCCGCCCCGCCCCGCTACTGGGATTGGGGAGAGCTGCCACCTGGATTGCACTACATCGACTTCACTCAATGTTGTTTTCATCTTCATTCATCGGGGAATATCCGAGATGGGTGGAGAGAAGAGGAAGGCTAATTCTATCTTGTTACTGTTGTCAAATGTATGATAAACGCTTTTGATAGGTAAAGCTACAAGTAAGTCTATCGGGTAAAACATGTATTTACTTCCAGTATTTTAATTTTGTCACAGAAGAATTTTAATGTCATGCTCTTCCTTCTTCAGTAAACAATAGTATCCGATGCTTAGTATCTTTGAGTAATCTATAGTGATTTCTAATATGATCTATCAGGATATGATCTAATATGATCATACAGCGAAAGATTGCCTTTGCTGTAAGATATCAAATGGCTGCAACAAATTGCGATGACTACCAGTCAAATTATGACATCAGTTCCAACCCAGTGGAGCTTACGTCAAAGCCCCTTTTATTGCTTATCAGAATGGCAGTTTCCCCCCATTGAGATAAAGTATTCTAATTATCATGAAGTATCCCCTAGTTCTGAAAGTCTTTTCTTTGCTCAAAAAGAAATAAAATCTATAAATAAAAGACTTGTTTGCAGAGTACCAAAGACAGATCTGAATCAAACTTTTTCAAGACCTGTAAATTTTATTAAAATGATAAATACAATTGTTAATTGTATGATAGGTTACTGCTTTAAAAAGGCTAAAAGAAAATTTGATTTCTGGAATAAGCCACCCGGAATCATTGAGAGTGAATTGGGTGGCCATATAAATTTTCTTAAATGAATAAACAAACAAATCCAACATTGTGTGTCAGAATTTAAAGTTGCATCTAGGAAAAAAAAAGTTTACTTCCAAACATTTTTCTTCTTATATTCAGCAATCAAAATTTTCAAAGATATTCTGTAGAGTATGCCATATTTACTTTGTGAAGAACATGCTGTACATTTTGTATATTTATAGATTGTATTTTAATCCCCCCTTTGAACCATCATATCTACAGTATAAAACCTGTGATAACTCCATCTCTCTTTATTGTAAAATTTCCCTTTTCCACTTATGAAAGGAGATATATGACTTTTCTAACAGTGGAAATAGGGTTTGAACGCGGAAAATGAAAAACTCTTATTTGTGTTTTTTGAGCAAGCTTTCAGGGTCCTTAATGCAAATTTAAGATGACTCCCCTACCTTTGGAGCCAATCTACAGTACGTGACTTTATATTGAAGACTGTAACCTGATGCAGATATAGCTTAAATAGGAAACACTCATCTTTCTCTACCCCTTTTCTTCCATTTCGAAAGTCCACATTGTTTTGTAAATTGTGTTGTCCTTAAACAATGTAATTGTATTGCTTATTAATGTGGATAGTTTTTTTCAAAGATGGACTCATATACATATCAATGTACCCATCCAGGTATGTATGGGAAGTCTGCAAGGAGAACTTGAGCAAAGTAGTATTCTGCTGATGTTCCCAGTAATTGGTTTATGCTTCTGGTATTGAAAGTAGTATGTCACCAGAAATATGATATCTATTTCAGATATCACATTCAATTTGTCTTCCAATTTAGTACTATGAGTGCCAAATGTATTCTTAATAACTTTGGTATCTCTTCTGAACATCTTATCTTTCCCAGTTATCTAAATTGTTGACTTTGGTAAGAAGATGATAGGACTTTCTTGGGAACCATTCATATAAAAATAAGTCATTTCCAGCAAGTATGAAAAAAAATTAAATTTTCTGTTTTAGTACTACCTGTTTAAGTAGCAATTAAATTGTTATCAGAATGATATTACAGGGAGTGCCAGAGAATGCTGATCTCTCACCCACCCACCCTGCCTTCAAAGAAAGAAGTCCTAGTATTTTCCCCCAAAGCCCTAAAGGTGGACCTAGTTTGTAATGTTCAGATGACTGAGGCTACCTTTCCCTCTTTCTTTCCTGTTTACAAGGGGAGACATGAGAGAGACGTAAATGGCGTTTATGAAGCATTTCATGTAAAGACTTGGGAGGGCATGTACCAGGGGTGAAATCCAGCAGGTTCTGAGAGGTTCTGGAGAACCAGTAGCGGTAATTTGGAGTAGTTCGGAGAACCGGTAGCGGAAATTTTAGTACTTCAGAGAACCGACAAATACCTCTGGCTGGCCCCAGAGTGGGGTGGGAATGGAGATTTGGCAGTATCCTTCCCCTGGAGTGGGGTGGGAATGGAGATTTTGCAGTATCCTTCCCCTGGAGTGGGGTGGGAATGGAGATTTTGCAGTATCCTTCCCCCAGGAGTGGGGAGGGAATGGGGATTTTGCAGTACCCTTCCCCTGGAGTGGGAATGGGGATTTTGCAGTATCCTTCCCCTGCCACGCCCACCAAGCCACGCCTACAGAACTTGTAGTAAAAAAAATTGGATTTCACCACTGGCATGTACAATAGTCCTTTCAGCAGTTAATTCCTCAAACCTGAAATAAATGCATTTTAGTACTGTATGTACATTCATATTATTTGCTGAGGTTTTTACTGTGATTTATGTATTGTATATTACTTTGTTACTGCTGGCTGTCTTTAACTCAGATGCTGAACTTTTTAGCTTGGTTTTTATCTACTATTGTTTTATTTTGTATTTTATTTAGTGCATTGCATAAAGAACAGTAGTTATGGGACAAAATAAAAGCAAATAACTTGACGCCATTGCTAATGACTGCATCAACTATTGAGTTATCAGAAGAGAAATAATTGTGTATAGTTTGTATCATTTCATTGCAATACTGTTACTGTCTTGAGGATTTTGCCATTTGAATTTCTGTAAGATGTTTTAGTACTGTAAATCACTTCAGGTATACTATACTGTAGAACAACAGGATATGGAACTGAAGCTTTTAAAAAAACCTGCTAATATTTATGTTGCAAGCCACTATGGCTGGAGGAAGGTCAAGAATTTAATCATAAGTAGAATATATGTCTTAGCTTCCTCAACCTGACATCAAATCAGGTTTCTTTTACAGAAGGTTTCACAATTAGTAAAACTGTAAACCCAGCAGACAAAAATTCCATGAAAGCAGTGCTTTTAAAATAAATGTTTACTATTTTTAAAAACAGCTTCATAGACTGAAGACAAATGATTGAATATTGTGCTGATAATGACATTTCCATATTAAGGGTAGTCTATAAATACTATTTCTTTCAGCTACGTGAGTTAAATACAGCAGTACAGAAACATAGATGCGTTACATATATGTACCAAAGGGCGAAAAAATATCTCTGAAAGAAAGTACAAAAATTGCTACGAAAAATTTGCCAAATTTGTAAATAAAACTAGCCTAATAAAGACACTCTACCATTGAGACAATTATAGCTCTGAATTATTAAAATATACAGAAAGACTGTTTACACCATTGCACATTATTATTCCCTTTTAATTTTAAAAGAGTGTGAAACATGGAATAAAGTTAGCAGAATTAACCTGAATTGTATCCATGCACACATACGAAAGGTTGCGGGAGAAGGGGAAAATACAACATTGCCCAGTAAAGTCCATAAAGCTGCCTGCAGCATTCCAACACAGAATCTTCTTTCTCATGAATGAACCAGCCAGTTAGTGCAAAAATGGCTGTATTACATTCTGTTTACTATCCTAAGTGATTTATTCAGATACACAACCCCTCTGCTAATATAGCATAGGTCAATACAGGTGGGCTTACACGTTTTAAGGCACTTAAGGCACTTCTTACTGCTCAGAAGACAGTGTATTATATTAAGGCACAGAGTATGTTATTCTAGAGGTAAAAAAAAAGTTCGCGGATTGATGTTCATAAGCACACGTTGAGTATGGCAATATGCAAGCACTTTATAATTATAAGCTTGCTCAGATTCTCCTGGAAGAGGTGCAGATCACCATTTTTGGAGAAAACGTGGTTGGTAGTGATGTTCCAACAGCGAGGGCCAAACAAGACAGATTCTCCGACTTCACCTGCAGCTGCTTTGACTTCCATGACTACTCACTGATCGAGATGTGCTGTAACGTTTTTTCACAATCATGCTGATATAGGCTTTCATCAGTTTGGCAATATCAATGACCTACACCAAGATAATATCAAAACAAAATCAGTTAGTCAGTGCACATTTCAACCTACTGTCTTTGTTGTGAAGCACGTGCAGTGCAAATATAAAATTATACATCTGCAATCTCACACAGGCCAGGAAAACCTGAAGCACATTTTTGTTAAATTGGCCCTTAATTATACGATTTAATAGAAGCAATTTGGGCTAAAGTGAAACCTAAATCTATTCATTTTTTTTAAACAAGAAAGTGGCAGCTTTTTTATTTAAACAGATAACACTGAATGAAATATCATCTATTGCAGGGATCCCCAACTCCTGAGCCACAGTCCGATACTGGTACGTGGCCTGTTAGGACCTGGGCCGCATAGCTAGAGGTGAGCGGTGGGGGGGCCGAGGAAAACCAAAACCATCCTTCTCCCGGTCGGTGGAAAAATTGTCTTCCACAAAACCGGTTCCTGGTGCCCAAAATGTTGGGGACCACTGGTCTATTGGATTATAAGAAGCCAGGAAATTACATATGGAGTTAAAATGATGAAGAAGGGAGGAACAATATGCTTAAGCTGCATGTATGCATTTTAATGGAATAAATGATTTCCAAAATCCTTGTTCAATTCTGATTTTCTCTCACCTCACTGGTTCCAAAAAGCAGTTCTCTCTCATCCACCACAATCTTGTACACATTAGCAAGTGGAGCTCCAAAGGAGAGAATATGTTCATACTGAAATACTTCCAATGGTCTGCCCTCTCCACGCTTGTATACAGAAACCGCCTCTGCACTAACGCCCAACCAAAGCTCTTGAGGAAATCCTCCTTCTTTACACTAAGGAAAGAAAAAAATAACATTAAGATGAATGGCGGAAACATAGTATAAATGATTGTTGCTGCTTGTTACAACTGTTAAAATAAATTTGGAATGATTACCTTATCGGTTTCTGTATTATTTTTCAACATATATCTTCCACAAAATTTTCTCATAGTCTTTTATTTTGTTTAATGAGTCAACTGCCTAATTCTTTGAAAATGTTTGCATAATGTTACTTACGCCAAAAAGGAATTGAGTAATGGGTATGTAAGTATATATTACACAATAAAACGTGTGAATAAAATCCCTTGAACACTTGCTTATTAAAAACACCTTATAAAACCCAAGGCATGGAACACATCAAGAGATGATTTCCTTTTAAAGTTAGATTTCTTAAACCTAAAACTTTCCTAATATCTGGATGTCAATATTAATCCAAAAAGGGCACAAAATGGTTGAACTTAACGTATGGAAAAATGGCAATTAAGATGGGGTATGTGTGAATGAGTGATCTTAATTTGAATTTATTTTCAAACAGGAGCTCTAGAGTGTGCAAAGGTATGATTATAGCACTTGTCTGCTATACTCTTTAAAGCAGCCACATCTTTTCCCAGGATCAAGTGCTGAGTACAGAAGGTAGCTCTGTAATCCCAAGAACAGTTGGGGATGCTTTAAAGAGTTGCAGACTGGTGCTATTATGCTACCATGCACTCCAAAACACTGTTTCATTGATACACAATGATTCCATTTTAAGGCTGTTTGAGCACCAGTAGCTTTGTTTCTTTTCTTATTTGCCGGTGTAGATTACATGGAGTTCTCACTTAATGACCCTAATTGGGACTAGCAACTCTTATCATGAAGTGATGAGGCAGTTAAACGAAACATCACATAATGGCCCTGCTTAGTGCCAGCAGTTCCAGCATCCCAGTTGCAGTTATTAAAAGAGACATCATAGGAACATAACATGCAACTTCCTTTTGGCTTTCCCATTGACTCTGCTTGCAAAAGTCATAAATGGTAATTAAATTACCATGGACGCTGTAAGTGTTGTAAATGTGCGATGGTTGCCAAGCACCTGAATCGAAATTATGTGACCATGGGGACCCTGTGAAGACTGTAAAGTTCAAGAACCAGCCCTAGGTCACTTTTTTCAGAGCTGTCATAATTTGAATAATCACTAAACAAATGTTGTTAAGTGAGGACTATCAGTACTGTTACCTTGTTACAAAAAAAAAAAAAAAGCAGATAAAGCAGCAAAAAA
>QLTV01003776.1:711072-723284 GCA_003457575.1 Thermophis baileyi
AGTCCAGTTACCTTGTAAAAAAAAAAAAAAAAAGCTGATGAAGCAGAAAAATAGTTGTTCCCTATGGCATGCTCTCCCTTCCTCTCTTTCACATGAAATGTTGCTATCATCTACTACTATCCTTTTCTCAGTTTCTTATTAAGGTTCTCCCATCCATGCTAGCAAATAAGTTCAGGAGAAGAGGGAATGTAGAAATTATAATGCAGACATTTTAAGTGTTGCCTACTACACATTATAATACTTAGTTATAACCTCTTAGTCCATGATTATATGGTGGAAAGTTGGCATGCTCACCTCTACATCAAAGAGCGTTGACCCATAGCCAGGCCATTCCTTAATTAAATTCATGTATTTTGCCATTGCTTGCTCTTGAGTCATTCCCTGCATTTTTTTCCATTTATCAAGCATACTAGTCCTGGCTGCAGAGATCTCCTCCCTAATCCACATATTAAGCATCTGATCCTCTTCCATCTTCTGCTTAGTAATAGAACTGCCCCGGAAACTCCTCCTTAGAGTCCCTTCCAGAAAGTTGTTCCGCTTCTTCTCAAACCTCTCTGCTGGCACAAAAATTTTAGTGGATTGAACAATACGGGACTTCAGCCTCTGCAAGGGGTAGACATCTTCCATTTCCGGTACTGTAACATTAGATGAAGAATAATCCCCTTGTAAATATTGGAGTCGCAAGGCAGCAAGGACCTGGAGGGTTTCTTCAGGAGCTGGAAAATGGCCCTGAATCACAGCTTCGTGTGCCTAAGGGGGAAAAAAAACCCAATATTTTTTTCAGGAATGTACAGTATGTCATAACATTCTGAATTCTAAATCTGTTTCTGTAGACTACTGACTAAGAGATTGATAAATGAACTGGACCTGCCAGGAATTAATCAACTGCCAGGAACTCATCAAGTGATTATCAACTAAGCAGCAACGTTCTGCCTGCCCCTTCTCTGGCCTGGAGCTATTGTTTGGAATACTTGTTTTAGTGTATTGTTGTAAATATTACAGTAAGAATAAGTAGAGACCCAGTTTGATGTAGTAGTTAAGGCACTGGGCTAGAAATCAGTAGACCAGGGGTGAAATCCAGCAGGTTCTGACAGGTTCTAGAGAACTGGTAGCGGAAATTTTGAGTAGTTCGGAGAACTGGTAGCGGAAATTTTGAGTAGTTCAGAGAACCGGCAAATACCACCTCTGGCTGGCCCCAGAGTGGGGTGGGAATGGAGATTTTGCAATATCCTTCCCCCTGGAGTGAGGAGGGAATGGGGATTTTGCAGTATCCTTCCCCTGCCACGCCCACCAAACCACGCCCACAGAACCGGTAGTAAAAATATTTGGATTTCACCACTGCAGGAGACTGAATTTTAGTCCTGCCCTAAACATGAAAGCCAGCTGTGTTACTTTGAGCCAGTCACTCTCTCTCAACCTACAACATCAGGCTTGGGCAACAAGCTGGTTGGTCAAGTTGTGTTGCAACCAATGGAACAATAGTTGGTTGATTAAAAAAAAAAGGATCCTGCACTTGTGGGAAAACACTAGGAAGAAAATAAGTTACAGTAAGATAAGTGGTGTGAAGGACTTTGAAGTCTTAAGGTATTTGCATTTGTGTGATGTGTATTTTTTTTTTTTTTTCTTTTCAAATTGGCTAGAGAGTCTGCAGTTTAAATAGCACGACTCTCAAGAGATCAGAAACTACCAAAAATAGGAAATGGCATTTGAGAAAAGAAAAAGTAATCAGCACTAGTAACAATTGATCCAAACCATTCCTTGTCAGAGTTGCAAATTATGTATCCAGTGACAGCTAAGGGGGAGTCCAACCTCATCCCAAACAGGTCTTATCTCCATCCTACATCTAAGTTTCTCCTTATCAACAGTACCTGTGCCTTGTCTGGATTTAATTTTAGCTTTTTCTCCCACATCCAGCCCATTGCTGAAATTGGGTAATGTTCAAAGTTGCCAATTGTTTAATTGGAGTTAGCCAGTAAGGTGGAGTACAGCTATGTCTTCCCAGATTGACTGTACTCCTCCCAAAGCTCTTAATGACAGACAACACAGTATGTCTGGACACTTGCCTTGATCTATCTTATTATAGGATAACATCTGGCAAAAAAACCCCCAAATTTAAGCATTATTTGCTAATAACTTCTTTGGTACTTTCCTCTACTAATTTGATCTAAATAGCACTATGTATTATTCCATGTGCTTGTGTGTATCTCTCTCTCTCTCTCTCTCCCTCCCTCCCTCTCTCTCTCTCTCTCTCTCACACACACACACACACACACACACACACACATACACTGAGTACATCTTTGTCTAATAAAACTCCTTTTTTTACCTGCTCAAACATAAATGCAAATTCCACACTATCTTTTGGTACATGCTCAATGTCTAGGAAGCAGTAGAGTTTGAAATAAAATTTCCATGCTTCATGGTCACCATCTGAAGTGGCACCAATCCTGGAATGACATCAACAACAATTGTTATTACTTGGTAACAGAATTAAAACCTATTTTACCTCTGGTTAAATCTATATAATCCGAACTGTGGTATTTCAACATGACAGTAAACCAGGATGAGAACTTTGCCTTATTCTCAAATAGCGAGTGCTGTACCATTTTCAGTCAACCACATTTGCTTTGTATTAATAGCAGGAGTTAATTAAATTAATGAAGAAGCAAAAGCTTTCTAATATGGCCACACCCAATTTTTTAGTTTATTATTCCTTTAGTCAGCCAAAGTTTGACACTACAGTTGGAAGTTTATTTTTAATACTGGTTAATAACAGTAACAATGATAGTTGGGTTCACATATAAGATGACGTATTTGCTGATTCATTGGGTGAAAATCTAAGACATATAATTGCACGTATAAATAGGCTGCTCATAACAGCAAGCCATAATTCTAAACATTTCTGGTTTCTCATTACATTCAAGCACAACTTAGTAAAACAATGAAAGCCTTCATATAATATCAGTGTGTATGAAGACAATATTTTCATATACAAGGTTTCCTCCCTTTTGAGCATGATAAAAAAAAGCTGTGCATGCTTCAAAAATGCTTTTACAGAGATGTTTTGTACATAGCATGACTGCAGTACTTTTTTGCTAGTTACTTAAAGAAGCTCAATATGATTTGGGCTTCTTTGTGAACCTAAAAAAAATGCAGCTAGTTTAAGGAATCTACTTATTAAAGTTAATACAATTCTTAAAATTATGTCACTGTTTTTCAAGTTTGCGTGGAAGCCTGAAAAATGTTGGGATACTTTATTGAATGCAGAGAAAGGCTGTGTTGAATTAATAACTAAAAGCTCGAGAGAAAATAAATGAATACTGAAGGCATTAAAATCTGAAGTATGTCTGAATGGCCCATCAATCTAGCATAAAACATAGCATTGTTTTTCTAACACTTGTTCTTGTTGCAATCACTAGTTTTGTTCCAATATTAGTGACAACAGTGGAGATGTAATCAGCAAACAAAAAGTTCAGTTCTATAATGTCCAATATTGATTGGTTGTACTCCTATAGATGTACTACTTGTAGGAAGCCCCCTCCCCTCGACAATCCTGAAATGAGCAAAATCCAAATGAGGAGGGATGCGAAGAAATTTTTGGACAGTAGAAATGCAGTGGGTCATAAAAGCATCCTTTGCCAGAAGGGAGGGGGATATTATCAACACAAGTAAGAAACATTTGGAAAGCTGTTAGGAGAAATATTAATTCCCTGTTTATTATCAATCACTTACTTTTCAAACTTTGCCAAGACATCAGCCACAACAGTTCTACTTTCAATGGCTTTATCTGTAATTCCATTGTATTCAAACAAGGCAAACATATTTCTGCTGTCTTCCATGCCCAAACCTCGAATTAATTTTTCAACAACCTAGGAGATAAAATAAAAAGACTGGTCTTAATTCTTTTCCTTTTTAACTATTTTAATCTTGACATTTTGTATCAGATCTGCAGCTGTTTCTTTCTCAATTAAAAGTTGTTGTGATGTAAAATTTACAGTTTTAAATCAACAAGTATATGGACAATTGTTAACAGTTATACAAAACCAGATTCCAGATTTACCTTTTCTTCTCAGGAATGTTCTGTATTTGAATACTAGAAATACTAGCGTAAGAATACAAGATCATTTGTAAACAAAGGTCATGTATATACCTAGTTATTCCATTAAAGTTATACAGCTTAGTATGTAGCATAATAATAAGTCAATACAATAATATACTGTAGTATTACAAATATAACTAGTTCCACAGTTTTAAACTATTTCTGCTATCTAAACTATTCTTGATATTTGTATTATTTAGTTCTGTTCTGTGAGTTGGAAGCAGATATAAATCAATCTGTTAATATGTTCACAATGAAAGATAGGCATAAAACATGCCATTGTACAGTTATTCTTTAAAAACATCCTATATTTTATAAAAAGTTGGACAACCTACTAACTCATTAGTAAATTACTCAGACTAGGTCAATTTCACAATCTCTATTATCCCACTTTACTTTCATAATCCAAGAATACATATTGGGAAGATATACCTATTTCTAAAATGTCTAGAAATAAAACAAAGGTTTTTTTTCCTGTATCAGAAGGAGAACTTGTCATGTGACAGTACATTTTTTGCATATTAATGAATGCCCCGTATTATAGGATGTGGATCTCTAAAGTTAGTCATGATCAAATCTTTTCTTTTCTTTTTTCTTTTGCAAAACTACTCACCTCACCAGCAGTGGTGTGAGCGTTAATTGTGATTTTACAGGAACCTCCTCCATGACAGTAGACAGTAGATGTCATTTCCTGTCTGTTGATCAAAGTTTCAATTTCATCCCTGGATGGCACAAATTCTCTGCCTTTGGTTTTTTTAAGGGATTCATAAATGAACAAGGCGTATTTTGCCATTTCTGTGGCTGGGAATTGATCATGGATCCTGTGGGAGAAATATTAAACTTCATTTTCTTGTTGTATTTAGTCTTTTTCCCTTATATGCATTTGTGCTTTGGTGTTGCTGACCACTCCTTTCGAAACCATGGCTCCTTTCTTAAGGCTTCCTTAGGGCAGGTTACTTCCTTAGCAATCTCTCATTACCTCCTCCAAACTTGCTTAGGTTTGAGGTCTCCTCATTTGAATTTGTTTCCGCTGCAGTGTAGTTGGGCCAACAAGGCAGAGTAAATCCTACTTGCATTACCATCCCTGTTGATTT
This sequence comes from Thermophis baileyi, assembly GCA_003457575.1. NCBI lineage: Eukaryota > Metazoa > Chordata > Lepidosauria > Squamata > Dipsadidae > Thermophis > Thermophis baileyi. The sequence continues at coordinate 716,266 of QLTV01003776.1, forward strand.
TTCACTGAGGTACTTGAATATATCTGCCCCTTCCCTCCCTAGATATGAAAGATGAATTCTGAGGCAAACCATGGATCTATTATTAAATTGTATTCCTAATAATTCTCTGTACAAGTAGTCCTTGACTTATGGTTGGTTGCTTAGTGACTGTTCAGAGTTACAATGAACCTCCTCAAGGGTACTTATGACCTGATTCCGAAGTTCCAATGGCTACCTCCTGGTGGCCATGTGACTGCATGTTGGGCGCTCAGCAACCAACTTGCATTTATGGCCATTTGCAGCATATCCCACAGTTGTGTAACCATGTTTTATGATGTTTTTGCTCAAACCTGGAATTTACTTTTCAGCAAAACCAGCCCATAGCAAAGAAATGGTTCGCTTAATGACCACGGCAAAAAAAGTTGTAAGATTGGGTGAGTCACATGGGTGATCTGCTCCACCAACATCATGACTTATGACTGTAATGGGGAGGCTCCATTAAGATTGTAAGTTGTGGACTTACATATTTATTTATCCCAAAAGGACCTAGATGCCAGGTGATATGTATAATAGCGTAGAAACAAAGCTTTATCCACTACAGGAACCCCTCAAACTACCAATCTTTATTGTCTTCGTTCAGCTTACCTTTTAAGATGGAATTTCAAGTATTTGAGAATACTACGGCTTGGCAAAAACATGCAGCTCATGCAAGTGAGGATCTGCCAGCTGTAAAGATTGCCAAGGCTCCCTGCGTTAGGCACTTTGCAGGTCTGTTTGATGAGCTGACAGTACAATTCATCACGCAGGGGCCGTAAATCATGTCCTGTCTGGAGAATACCCTGAATAATAGGAATGGGATCTGGTACAGACTCCAGTTGCTGCAGAGAATTAAATATCTTGATAGCTTCGTCCTGTAGAGTTGTGTAGCCTTTGTCTCTTAGTACTAGAAAAAAAGAACCAAGCAAATGTACCTTAAGTTGATCAGAAGCCAATTAAGTTATTTCAAATACGGAAGCATGAAACAAACTACAGGTACTCCTCATTTTACAATAATTCATTTAGTGACTTTTCGAAGTTACAACAGCAGTGAAAAAAGTGACTTATGACCGTTTTTCAGTCTTATGACTGATGCAGCATCTCCATGGTCATGAGATCAAAATTCAAACCCTTGGCAACTGACTCATATTTGCAGTGACCTGGGGTCTTGTAATCACCTTCTGATAAGCAAAGTCAATGGGGAAGCCAGATCACTTAACAACCATGTTACTAACTTAACAACTGCAGTGATTCACTTAACAAATGTGGCAAGAAAGGTCGTAAAATGAGGCAAAACTCACTTAACAAACGTCTCGCTTGACAATAAAATCTTTGGGCTCAATTGTGGTTGTATGTCGAGGACTACCTGAAGTAATATTCCAACTCAGAACTTACAGAAATTAAGTTTTCTTAATAAATGATGAGAATTTAAGAGTTATTTCATCACTAAATGATACATTTTGCAAAAAAAAAAGTCTTTTAAAAAACATTCTATGGTTTTCCTTCTTTGGAATTGAATCCTGAGTGGTTCTGGCCATCATTCCAGCTAATAAAACTATTTTCCCTTTATAGGAACAGTAACTTTTCTAAAGTCAAGTCATTAGCTATTTCATGATCTCAGATTTCCTGAATGCAGCCGAAATCTTTGTGAGGATTTTGAGTGAATCATCTTTGAAACAGTTGGATACTAGGTATTACCGTTCCCCAAGTTTAATATCAGCCTTGAAATTGGAAATATGAGTGAAGAGGTAAAATAACTTGAAAAATAAATAAAAGAACCACTGCATTGAGTATGTGTGAAATACTCTTTGCCTACCTGCACTGTTTAAACACTCTTATCATGCTGGTAACAAGACTGCAGAAGAGACATTATCGATGGGCTATGCAAATGAGAGTGTGTGCATGGCAAAGGTGCTTATTCAGAAGGGGGTTTCTGCCATAATAGACCGGCATATCTCAAAGGCTTTTTAGTCAAAACTTACTATTCAGATTGATGTCTCCATAAGGAAGGGGTAATAGTGGAGAATGCAACGGATGCTGCGTATAACGAAGAATTGGGTTCCTCTTATAGATCTGTTCCACAACTTCAGGGTTCAGGCAATTCTCCTATATAAATGTGTAAAAAAGATTACCACAGTCGGGTAAGAAATAATAGAATTCTAAATGACTATGAAATATCAGCAATAAACCAAGTTATTTAAAAATACCAAAGGGAAAAATAGCAATAGCACTTAGACTTATATACTGCTTCACAGCTCTCTCTAAGCGGTTTACAGAGTCAGCATACTGCCCCCAACAATCTGGGTCCTCATTTTACCGACTTTGGAAGGATGGAAGTCTGAGTCAACCTTGAACCTGGTGAGAATCGAACTGCCAAACGGCTGGCAATCAGCAGTCAGCAAAATTAGCCTGCAATACTGCATTCTAACCACTGCGCCACCATGGCTCTTGCCAAATGACTGCCACAAAGACCTGGCCTGTCTTTAAATTCTGACCTAGAGCCCATGCCTTATTGTGAAATTATATCTAAACTGGCAGTGCACAAATACATATATACACAATTAGAAAATGATCTGGAAATTTAAAAGCGGAGAAATATTACATGCAAGATGTATATTTAAACTGTTCCACAAGTTTGGGGAAAAAAATATTCATAAGAGATATAAAATAGCTTTCCTTGACCTAGTGACCTCTAGATGGCATCACAGAATGATCAGTATAAAAAGGTAGAGAGAGACAAATGGTGTTGGTTGGGATATCAGTAGCTGAACTACACTAGTAACAAGAATGACAAATCAGAAAAACAACAATTACTTCTATTCTTGAAAATTATGACATAAAAAGATTATATAATGCAGTAGATTGCCTTTCTCTAATGACACTCTTCACACTGCAGTACTACCTTAATGTCTTGAATGAGTTGCTGTGTGGGAGTATCGATTGCTGCTTTTGTGTCGATCACATTTTGGATAGCACTTGACCAGCGAGTGGCTTCATTCAGTAATTTGGTGTAAAGGTGGTAACAGTGCTTGCGTCCATACACAGTTACATTCCAATACCCTAAAGCAAGAATAGATAAGTGAATATTTTGTTAATTCGCTTTACAATATAATCTGAGATCCCCTAAAACTAAAATAGCAGAATTAAACTAATTCTGATTAACCCAAAGAAAAGCAGCTACTATCTATTCTACTATGAGCTGCAAACCTGCAGTTCTTTTAACTAAGCAATCAAAATCCTATAGAGACAGTGTTTTTTGCCTATAGATTAGACATGTATAGTTCCAAAGTAATTTTTAGAGTCTTAACGGTCATATTATTAGCTCTATTGACTTAAAATAAAAAGCGTTCCTGAGGAATTAAGTACCTGTTTCTTTAAAGATTTTCTCATCAGGGGGCACAGCAGAGCAAAGGCTGTTCAGCACCAGGGTGCCCAATTTGAGGGCATTCTTCTCTGAGCTCTTATAATAATCCAAGGAATTGTGCGTCAGAACAAACCAACGTTTCTTCAGTTTCAGTGATGACATTTTTGGACTGTTCTTTACTTCTTTATGCAACCATCCTAGACAGAAGAAGAAAAGGCAAGTTACTGATGTCAAAAATAAATTGCCTACCTGGATATTCATGAAATTGCCTATATGAGTAAGAATGCTTGTGCTTGAATATGTTATATGCTTGTTTGGCAAGATGCTGTCAAGCTCCAATACGCTGAAGTAGATACAACAGTAGCAAAATTTCAATTAAACCACAAATACATCACTTGTGATTTATTTATTTTTTTGGTAAGAGTGCAAGTTGCAGAACTGTTCTTTTATCCCTACTTTACCTCTCTGAAGTTGGTTCCTGTTAAGGAGACCTAGGGAGCAAGAACATAGCAGATCTTTGTCTATGAACAGACAAACTGGTATCAGAATTTTACCAATTATCATGTAAAAGAAGAAAATGTTATGCCATAGTCTTTCTAAAAACTGAGGAGATGGGCAACAAATCTCCTCTGGTTTAGGTGAATGATTTTTCAGTGGTGAATTCCAGCTTAGTGCTAACATAAAACAATTGTACAATTCATTTTCTGGCTATTTTCCAGAAATTTCCTTTGATTTTATAGTCTCTCAAGCTATAACACTAGATAAGTTAGTTAACAGTTTCCCAAACAGTCAATTTTAACACAACCAGTTAATGGAAGCCAATTTGCTAATTGTGCAGGTATTGCCCAACCAGCTATATCTAGCTTGCAACTATCTACTTTTGTTTTGCTATTATTTTATGGTACCCAAAATAATCTGATGCTGAAGATAAATATCTCATCCCGTTTTATGAAAAGGGTGGTTCTAGAGATTAACATGGAAAAATAATACATTTTTGTTCTTTGTCAATTTGGTATCATCAGATTTTAGCAAGGAACAAAACTCTGTTCTTGTAGATTTCTTTTTTGAGAAGTTCTTACCTCTCACTATGAATTCTTGTCCTTCTACTCGAGTGTCCCCTTTGGATCGCTGTAGCAGAGTGATCCAATGATGCATCTCCTCTGGTGTATCCGCGTTGCAGTGTAGAACACGATTAGCAGTGATGATCACAAATGAATTGGGTCTATGAAGGAAAAATAAAGAAAGAAAATGCCTATATAGTAAACATGGTTATTGTTTGGAATCATAACAAAGTCTATCTGACTTGTCATTGTAAGCCTTTGTCTCTGGTTTGTACTATGTAATGGGCCAATGTTGAATCATTTTCTTCATCAAGTTGTTCTTAAAATCACATTACTTAGCAATTTGGCACCACCCACAACTTACGTTTTTAAAATATAAAGGCACTTGATATTTAAACTCTATACAAACTCTATTATTCTCATAATGCATCTGATTGTAGTTGATACAATAGTGAGAGAATACTTATTTTGAACTGGTTATGACATGCAAATCTCCCACTGGCAGCACTAGATTTTTATGAAGTGATTGAACAATGAAACTGGAAAACTGAGACTCTAGCACAGCTGTTCTCAACCTGTGGGTCGCGACCCCTTTGGGGGTCGAACAACCCTTTCACAGGGGTCGCCTAAGACCATCGGAAAACACATATTTCCGATGGTCTTAGGAACCGAGACACCGCTCCTCTATCCATCCACATACGAGTACCCGGGGACGTGCGACGCACAGGCGGCCCTCGAATGCACCGGCGCCGACGGAAGGGCTGCGCGCGCTAGCCTGCCATCTTGGTGTCACTCCCCCTTTGTCACCTCATCACTTCTCGCCTGGCAACACGCACGCACGGGGAGTGGGCGGGGATCACGGCAGCGGGGCGGGGGTCGTGGCATTAGGAAGGTTGAGAACCACTGCTCTAGCAGAAGAGTCCACACAAGACCATAAAAGATTCCCTACAGCAGAACATTTGAGCTACCCTTTTTACACAGAATCTGCATAGAATTAATGTTAAAAGTCAACCTCTAGGGTTAACTAGAGCCGAGGTGGCGCAGTGGTTAGAGTGCAGTACTGCAGGCTACTTCAGCTGACTGCTAGCTGCAGTTCGGCGGTTCAAATCTCACCAGGCTCAAGGTTGACTCAGCCTTCCATCCTTCCGAGGTGGGTAAAATGAGGACCCAGATTGTTGGGGGCAATATGCTGACTCTGTGAACCGCTTAGAGAGGGCTGTAAAGCACTGTGAAGCGGTATATAAGTCTAACTGCTATTGCTATTGCTATTAACTACCAAGTTAAACAATATCAAAAATATATAAACATTTTAGGTGTCATTAAAATGCAACATTATTAATAGTCTCTTAAAGGAATGCAAAATTGCTTGTGTAAAGACCAATTTTAAAAATGTAGGAGAATATGAAGAAATTATGGAAAGTAGACCTAGAAAGTACGAGTGGGGTTTGCTAAACGCAGTCTACATCTTTCAGGGAAGTTTGGTTCCAAACACCTATGGCTGGGGAACAGCTTTCTTATCCCTTTGCTGATCCCCCTAAAGTACCTGGAGACTACTGGAAAGATAATACTGCTGTCCATTGCCCAGCAATCTGATATTGTTCCTCTATTTTTTCTTGAATTGTATATTTTAACTGTTGCAATTATTACTGCCATGTAATTTGGCTGCTGACTTGTAACTATTTAGGAATATCAAAAAGGAGGGAGGGGTTAAATTGGACATTTTTAAAAAAAAGATACACTTCCTTTACACGTGGCAAATCTGTTTTGAGGTGGAGTGGTGCTTCAAAAGCAGTTTAAGTTGTGCTAATAACAGCCCTCTCACATATCTCAACCCAATTACCAGTTCCAGTGTGTAGATGTCCTACACCGGAGTCCCCAACCCCCGGGCCACAAACCAGTACCAGTCTGTGGCCTGTTAGAAACCAGGCCGTCCAGTTGGAGGTGAATGGCGAGGGAGTGGGCGAAACCGAAACCATTCCTCCCCCCCCCGGTCTTCCATGAAACTGGTCCCTGGTACCAAAAAGGTTGGGGATCATTGTCCTACATGATTAAATCCGTAGTAAAACAGCTTTACCCATTTCATTTTCCCTGGGGGGGGGGGTGGCGGCGCTATCGAATTATGAACGGTATTAGTCTTCTTTCCATCAACTTCTCAACTTACATAGTCTCAAGAACTAAGAAAAGTTGCTGAAATGTGTAATAGTTTATAACAAAAGACTTAGTAATAATTATGAGCCCCAGAAGGGACAACTAAACTTACCGATCTGGACTATCAGAAGCACAGACTGAATCAATCAGCCCTACATCTAGTGTGCCCTATGTAAAAAAAAAAAAAATATTGTGTTTATTGACCATGGAATAGACACAGCACAAAATGGATAACGATTGAAAGTTGAAAGTATCAGCTATATGAGATATTGAAAACAAATACTAGTTATATGGTGTGGGAAAATTTATCTTGGTATGACTTGTATAGTTTGTAAGGCACAAAGTGTACCCTGTTTCAAGCTTCTTCTGAAAAAATAAACACTGCAAATAACAGATGGTTGCTGTAGGAATTTTTAGATCCCAACCTATAT
>QLTV01003776.1:723399-741037 GCA_003457575.1 Thermophis baileyi
TATATATATATATATATGTTTCTTGGATGATTTCTATTACCTCTAGGCCACTCTCAAGCTACTCAATTAATACCACAAAAACAGCCTTCCTGTGCAGTGATGGCTACAATATTGATCACCAATTACACTATTTGGCAAATGTGGCAAAGTTGCTTTACGAAGCAGGGAAAATCCAACACATGACATAGTGAATGAACATGATTTCAGTCCTCCCAAAACTGGGCATCACGATGGAGGTAATGGAGAAGCTACCTAGTATATAGCCGAATTAATACAAAAGAAGCTGCTCTAATATAAAACTTTCACTGACAATTACATCTTTAAACATTTTTTAGAGCCAACAATGGCTTTTGGTCTTTCTTTACCATGGCATTCTGTGGATTGGCTTGCTCATCGTGCATTTCTCTGATTTCCTGTTCTGTGGAAGTGTGAACTTGGCTCAGGACACTGAACCACTGACTGGAGAAAAAAAAAAAGTCAGTCTACATTTTTCGATAGTACTTATTTATTTATTTTTAAACTGAAACAAGCCCTCTTTGATGATTTCTGGAAAGAAAGGCTTTTTCCTGCAAAGCCACGGAACATCAACATTAACTTGAGAAAAAAAATCTTTTAGTCATAAATACCAAATACAGATTCTGTAAATATGTTGCAGAAATTATTTCTCATTAGGAGAAGGCCAGGCTCTTTTATTACAAATGAATATCCTCTTCTGATTGGGACATCACTGAACATCATAGATTGTGTTTTTCCCCCAAGACAGTTAAAATGGACATATCACTGATTTCTAGAGATATGCTGCTATATTTTCAGCATTACTTTAATAAGCATGAACAATACTGCCCATGATAATTATTTTATTTAGTAAATAGTGCATCATTTAAACCATGTTTTCATATTTTATGATTAGGTATATAATTGTTTATATTTTTGCAAAAAAAATTGAGACTATTAAAAACTGGTCTAACTGCTAACTGAAGAAATAATATTTTAAATAAAATGCCACTTTCAAATTATCCGACTGACTCTATCTGAACATTTTTTAATTCACTAATTAGTTCTCAGGTACTAATATTACATTGCTCTCATCCAGTTTCCACACATATGGAAAATTTCCTTGAATTGTTTATACTCTCACATCTTTCTTCTCCTTGACTCTATTAGTTTGTTTAGTTTCTGGCACTTAAATGCTTTTGTTTGGCCATTTTTATATTATTCTGTTTATATTTCCTGCAACTGAAAAGCCCCTGATGAATGTCACAACCTGCATTTTGAATGTCTACACTTCCTGGAACTAACATTTTCAGGGCATTAAGCAATTTAAGATCCCTTATAAAGATAAAAACTAATTCATAAACCAACACTGCACATGAATGAATGCATTTCCTCTAGAGTACACCATTCATCGTATTATGCTATAGGTTATCTACCCAATATCTCGGCATTCAGAAAATGCTCTGTAACTTTCCATTAATTTTCTCTATAAAATGGACAACTTTCTGAGTGTTAGGATTATTTACATGTATGTGAGAGATCACTGGGAAGTTGTGATGTCACAACCTTTTTTTTTTTTTTTACCTTTTTTGTTTCTGATTGGCAAACCAATCCCCATTTTCATTCTCCAAGCTCTCCTAGCTATGGGCCAAAATTTTACATCTCAAATTTACTAGCAAAATGCTTAAATCTCAGTGTGTTTTGGTAGGTTCAAGCTGTCTTGAGGCTGGGTTTTTTTAAACGTAGAAATTGTATAGTTGACCTAATTGGGATTTCCATCTCCCAATTCCATGCTTATTTTTGGAGAGAAAAAAATAGAAGATTAAAAGCATACTATTGAAAATCAAGTACCGCATTTTACCTCTAAATTTACAATTTGGGGTTACTATAAATAAACTTAAGGATCATATGCAGCTTCCAAGTTTGCTCACCCCTGTTTTGTATAGACAAACTCCATTAATTCCTCTCTGCAATTTTGCCATGTCTCCAATAACCTTTCTTCTTTGGATTACTAGATATAGTTAATGAAATGGGGCAATCTGTTTTTTATTAATCTGTCACATTCATTTGACATTTGTCTTTCAAAGCAAAGGCAACGTATATAAATATTATTTTCTCCTTGCTACAAGACAATGTGATTTGCCTAAGACCTCCCACTTACACACACACACACACACACCACTTTTTCACCTTTATTCACGGATTTGAAGGTGGCTTTTGGCTCACTAGAGAACAATTATAAGCTAAATCATTAACTTCCAGGTAATGTTTCTATTTAGAATACTTTATGCTAATATTTGAGCCAAGGTGAAAAAAGATGATTAACATTTTCATGATCAGACCACCAGAACTATTAAGTCTTCTATATAATTTTTACGATGTGTAGGTTACAATAGAATACCATGGGACAGGCTGAAATTAATTTGTCTAAAATAGCTTTGTTTAGGTGAGTATACAGTAAGTTCAACTTAAAATACTAGCAGATATAGGCAAGAATGAAGACAATGTATGTTATTAGGGCCTCTTATTAGAAAATATTTATCAAAAACAAAGCCTGTGATATAAGAGGACAAAGGTGGGTTGCACTTCTCAAGGTTGCACGAATTCACTTGGACTTGGTGCTAGGGTAGCATACTGGCTGCAGTTGCTGTGGGCTGGGGTGGGTTTCCTAGCCTGGTATGAAGACCTCGATCCCCTTTGCCGGTACCTTGAACTTTCTGTGGATCATGTGTCAGTGCTCTGAACAGGTCTAGAATGATACCCTGATCAAAGGTATCCAAGACCAGTGAGAAATCAAGGACAGCCAGGATGGATGCAATGAAAAAGAGCAGGGTGACTTAGCACCAGTCTCTCTTGGCTTTGCAGATTGTTGTTGTTGTTGGGAAAATATGTGGCAGAAGCATATTGATTGAATTGTACAAAATAAAAGTGGGCTAAAAAAATTAATAATAAATAAAAACTAACTCAGAAAATGATTTTTGATCTCTTAGTGGTTTCAATACATTTGTCAAAACCTCATATTAATCATTCTAATCATATGAATAGTAATGCTTTTTAACCATTTTTGAAATAAAGAGTTACAAAATCTTTTGCCAAAGCCTTACATTTATTAATACTGGCTTAAGCTTAAAAGGTGAGAGTTTTATAACTTGATGGGAGGTTCTTTGGGTCTTTCATTGACGCTGTCATTTCAACAAAACAAATCAATCTCCAAATTAGCTTGCTCTGCTTATATAAAAAGGTAATTTTTCTGACACTTATTATCACAGATATCCAATATTTACTTGGCTGCAAACTTACAATTATTTACCTGGGAGCAAATTTCACTGAACTAAATGGGGCTCACGTCAAAGAAATCTCCCAAAAGTTATATATATGGTAATATGAAAACAATTGTACTTCTGGGCTAATGAGAAATAATTTTATTCATAAATGTTTCCACTATCAAGTTATCAAGCATTTCAAAAGAAAACTGTAAACTCTCTAATAGAAATTGTAGTAGTATTACTTTATTGAATGATTAGTCTCATGACCTTTATCAATAAAATAAAATAGAGTACACAGTCTAATTCCAAAGTAAAATAGATAGGAGGGAGTAGCATGATAAAATACTATCTGGTAATACAAAGAATCAGTAATCAGATAAACTCTAACAATTTTATGTAATCCAGTAATAGTGTAGGTTGAAGACCAGATTGCTGTGAAATAGAGGATTGCTAAGAAATAAAGCAATTCTGTAGCCAGATTAAAAGAATGGTTGTTAAAATAAAATATCAACATTGACAGAATTATTGATATTATGAAAAAAATAAGTTTTTCCTTGCCTAGACTCATTTTTCATGCATTTGGTTAGATGAAGGACAGATATCCAATTATACAGTATAGTTATTATTTTTCTTTTAAGAGAACCATTTATTCTGAAGACAAAAATCCCCAGATAGCAACGCTGGTGCTTGTTATCACAAATAGTATGGTTGCTTCGTATTCAATTGCTGAGCCAACAATTAATTATATGCTTAATGCTTCTTCTCAAACCAAGAAAATAGGTGGTGTGAGTGTTTCATTTTTCATGTCTTTTTATGTAGGAAGGTCTCTCAGAAGGACAGTGTTTCATAGAAAAATAAATCAAGAAAATCAGATGAGATGAATTTGGAGTGCAGATGCTGTTTATACTGCACACATAAAATGCACACAATTATCTGTATGTTTTGGAAAAGGATGAACGTATTGCATATATCTCAGATGACAAAAAAAAATTTGAATGTTTTATTGTAAACATTATTAAAGATAATGGAAAAATACAGAACAAGAAAATGCAAACTTACCAACCACAAACAAAGAGAATGATTTTTCCCCCCCACTTTAAAGAAACGCACTACTGCATTTATAATTTATTTTATTATTTTGTTCAATTTCAAGTCCACATGACTTTACAGCAGCTCTGGGTGTTTTACAATTAAAAAATTTAAAAGAAAAAAAGAAAAAAGAAAAAAATACAGCTGACTGGAAGACAAAATCATGAATTAAAGGGCTTCACTCACTATCATAACCCCAGAACTGAGTGAACTACCAAGTCTTTAACAATTTATGGAACGTTGATGTCATTTCAGCCGAGGTGGCGCAGTGGTTAGAGTGCAGTACTGCAGGCTACTTCAGCTGACTGCTAGCTGCAGTTCGGCAGTTCAAATCTCACCGGCTCAAGGTTGACTCAGCCTTCCATCCTTCCGAGGTGGTAAAATGAGGACCCAGATTGTTGGGGGCAATATGCTGACTCTGTGAACCGCTTAGAGAGGGCTGTAAAGCACTGTAAAGCGGCATATAAGTCTAAGTGCTATTGCTATTGCTATTTTAAGGGTTAGAGCCATTGCACGCTTCCTGGGTCCTGCAATTTGACACTGCTTAATCTGAACTTATCGGATGTGCAGAAAGTTACAGAGACAGGCTGTCCCTCAAGTAACCAGACCTTAAGCTATGGAAGAACCAGCACTTTGAATTGCACCCAGAAGCCAGCTCTCAAAACAGGCCTCTACTGCTAACAAAATTTGGTGTTATAATTTCTGGAATGTTTCTGGATACAGAAAAATTGAATTTGGGATGCCATGAGATTGTTGTAAATTATCCCCCTTAACCATGAATTTGATTACCATTACTGAATTTTAAAACTGTACCGGTTTATTTCCTTATGTGTGTGTGTGTGTGTTTTTAAATGTCACAATTAAGTTTATCCTTGTTAAATGACACTAGAGTTTACAAGTACAAATGATTAAAATGTACACAGAACACAAAAGACACAATTCTTACCTTGCGTCCTCTGGTGATTCAGCAATCAAGTGATATGTCCTATCTGTCATGACAATATCAATCCCATTTTCTTTGCATGTATTATCAATGATATCTCTGAAATGGGGAGGAAAGAGAGTATATTTCATTATATTTATAATGACAATACTTTGGCATTTCCAAAATGCTCTTTTATTAATCAGTAATTTGGAGTTCTTTCAAACAGCCCTGATGTTGCCATCTCAGGCAAGGCTATCACTACACACAGATTCAATCTGTTCCAACCAAGAATCTGGCGCACACTATCCCTTCAGCTAAGATCATGGCAGGAAAATGAGAGGCATTTTCAATTTTCATTCCAGTGGAGAAGATGAGAGATAGCAGCTTGCAAATTAGTAGGTTTTATTCATGATTATACACTGGGTTCACCTGTTTTTAACTGCAGAAGATACCCTGCCTTACTTACTTGGCTGATCGTATTTCAAGTGTTCCTTTGAGTTTTTCTTCACCATCATTTTCAAAGTACATGAGCCTGGACTGTCGAAGGACAAACCACCTTTTCTTCCAGTTTCTTCTGGACAGTGTAGATGAACCCCCACCTTTTTTATGCAGCCAACCTTGTTTAAGAGCTTCCTGTTTTGAGCGGAACCATAAGAAGGTTTCATCTTTCAAGACACACCAACGGCGCTTCCAAGTATTAATTAAGCCACCTGCCAGGAATGAAGAAGACAGATTTTTTTTAAAAAATGTTCCATGCTCCTATGCATCATGAAAACCTATCTTTCAGGCATCCTAGTGGAATCAGTGCTTCTGAAAATCTGCTGAAGAGCTTCAAAATTCCAAAGAACATACTGTACAGTGAAACTTTGATTTAATCGATGAAGTGGTGAAGGAGATGCCAGTTATTCCTGACTCGATTAAATCAAACAATGCATAATCTGCAACAACATCATTTGACAAATAGTGTAAACTGTATAAATACAATGGAGGCTTTGATCACTGCATAAGGTTTGTTGCATTAAGGTCCATTAAACCGAAGTTTCACTGCAATTACAAAAACAACAATCTAAGCAGCCAACCGGAATTAAAAACTGAAAAAAGTTGCATAATGTATGCATATAGATATTTTATATGTGTGAATAGATCTATACTGCATTTAACAGTTGGTGGTCACAGACCTTCAAGCTATCTTCTATTATGACTAACACATTAAAAACCAGCAATCTGTCTTAACTTCAACACCTCCTTTAGTGTGCCTGCGGTGGGTTCCTCCTGGTTCGCACCGGTTCTATAGAACCGGTAGCAAACCGCTGGTGACGACACGGAGCCGGTTCTGTTGGTGCCGGTCCATGGCACTGCCATCTTGTTTTTTTGGATTTTTTTTTTTGGATTTTTTTGCTATTTTTTCTTCTTCTGCGCATGCGCAGAAGCCGCGTCCCCAGCACTGCGCATGCGCCACCATCTTGTTTTCGGCTTTTTTTGGTTTTTGGCTTTTTTTGGAAAAAAATTTCAAATTTTCGGCACTGCGCATGCATGCGTGCCCGCGTGGCATGGCCACACGGTGCGCAATGCGCACGCAGCCATGTGGCGTGGGAGGAAGCAAACCGGCAGCAAGGTAAGTTAGAACCCACCGACACACATATATATATACATATACATATACACACACATATATATATACACACACATATATATATATGTATGATTGATGAGTAAAGATGATGATAAAGCATGTGCTATTTCATCAATTACTTTCATCATCGTTAAACAAGCTAGAGTTCATGAGAAAGTAACACAGATGAGACAAAACCTATAAAACTAATTCTAACAGCTGGATCATTAAAAAAAACAGTAAAAAAGGAAGATTCTGAATATTTAAAAATGATTAGACATTATACTGATTTCCACTTTTTTCCCCTCAAAAGAGAAGTAAAGCACTAATATTGGATACTTAAGAAAGAAATTAACTGTTTCTTGAATAAATTACCTTTCATATACAAAAAGCTATGGAAATAGGGTAGGCTGACACAGCTATAGACAGAATCCCTCCGATATGAAAGTTCATCATCTGTATCAAACCTTGAATCAAAATCTTCTTCACTGTCTTCAAACTGGAAAATAATCAACATAATAAGTGAAGTTGTCTGATATTACAGTCCTAATCTGTAACTTTTAATTTCTATTAATTCTGACAGGTAATTTCCGTTGTTCAATAAAACAATGTACCTGTCACCTATCCAGTGCTACAATCGTGATAAATAAAATTAATCAAATTTAATTTCTGATATACCATACAGTCACTATAAATATGATTGCAAAATAGCTGTCATTTTCCTGAAATAGAAATTTACTATCATGGTAAAAGAGGATATCTAACTAAATATGCAAAGGTTTTATTTTAGTTGTGCAACTTTTTTTCCAGTCTGAAAATGTAAAAAAAAAAGATAGTTGAGGCTAGAGAAAAAAGGAAAAATTATATAGATAAAACTAAACTAAAAATAAATTTAATTAAATCCAGTTAAAATTACACCCATATATTTAATACAGTTTTTACTTAGGACACATTAAAAACAACACTTCAGCACTATTGAGCAGGTACATGTAGTTCTGAACAACAGATTATTCTATATTACTTATATTTTAGTAAGCAATAAATATTACGTGTTAAGAAATTCAAATTCTGGCACTTCCCTAAAGGACTTTTTAGTAAGTCTGATCATTTAAGACTTCTCTGTTATACAGGATATGGTTTTAAGAAGTGTTTCATTTCAGTTGTGTTAATGAACTCAAAAGGCCAAAGTTTGCAATACATAGCAGCCATTAAAAGAAGCCTCGGGGAAGATTAGCCATCAGTGATGAGAAGACTGCCCAGCAAAGCAGGAAAAGAATTTAGTGTAAAAGTTAATACCTGGATGGCAAATCAAGGGCAGTTTTTGATAAAGAGAACTGTTCTGAATTATGTATAACAATAGGATTTGACCAGATTAAAATTACTCTTAATCTCCAATAGTACATAATGCAAGAAAAGAAACTACTCACAGAAGACTGAGCTCCCTCAGAACTAAATCTGTATGCTCCAGAACTGTTGTATGTCCCTATGGAACAGCGATAATCAGGAGACCACTGGCTACTGTGAGAATTAGAAAAGGTCACACTGCTTCCAGAAGTGATAGCACCATCCTCATAGTCATCCTGGTCATAATCATAGTCTGCCTCAGGAGAAATGAGCTCTGCAGCATTAGGGGGTTGGCGGGAAACATTTTCTGGCATGCAGTATGTGGATTCCCCGCTTGAAGAATTGTGGAGACTAAGAGAGTCAAGGATAGAAGGGATAAGGGTATTGTTGCCCGTGGCGGGACTAGCTGGAACAACTGTGTCATTCATATACGGATCTTCTTCGGAAGAGTCATCGCTTGTCCGAATGCCGCTCGTCCTTTGATCCGAGTGGCCATGCTCGCTTGGGTTAGGTGAATCCTTGAAAGCATCATCATCTGCTTCAAAACCCTCATCAACTTCCTCCTCAGGATATGGCTGGCTGAAGTTAAAATTGGGTTTTTCAGTGCCTGTGGTGTCACTAAGTTCTGCACAGAAACTGCTGCTTACGGAGAGGGTTCTTTCAATGTTTCGGACACATTCATCGATTTCATCGAAGTTCAGAGACTCCAGGAACTCTTGTGCGGCGCGACAGGCTTCATCTTCCAGGTGTTTCAACTCTTCATCTCGGAGCTGCTGCAGCCTCTGCAGTGACGCTTCCGTCAACGTCAGTTCTTGCTGCTCCTTCATGCGCTGCAGGTCTTCAATTTCTTTCTCCAGGCGCAGGATCTCCTCCACCTGCTTGTTTTCTTTATGACTCTCCAGGTCTTGCTTTAGTTCTTTTGGGGGTTTCGGAATAGCTGCAAGTGCTTCCTTAGCCTGCAGAAACAGTGCAGAAATCATCTGTATCGTAAGTGTCAGTAATGTGCTATTTTTCAAACCGCAGGGTTTTTCCCCTCATTCCAATGATTATCACAATAAATTACTCTAACATGAACCAAGTAGGAAACAAATGGCTAACCTGCTGAGCCAGACGTTCTGCTTCCATCTTTTGTTGCTTTCTAAAAAGATAATTAGAAAATGTCAGGAAGGATGAAAAGGCATCAAAGCAAAAGAAAGGCATCATTAAGCAAGACATGGCTTCTGAAGACTTGTCAATAACTTCCATAAACTGTTCTAAAAACTCTGTTTAATATAAATTGTTTACCAGATATATTAAAGCAAGTACATATTCCATACCTTTCCTCCTCTTCCCTTTGCCTTTTTTCTTCCTCTTGCTGTTTCTTCTCCTTCAACCGCTGTCTATAAATACGGCGGGCAATCAGACCTCGCATCTGCTTCTGGAAGGTGATGGCTGCTTTCTTCAGTAATAGGTATCTCTTCCTTAAGTAAAAAGCTCTGTAATTTTTCTGTATAATAACTACGTAGTAAAGGACTTTTTTGTAGTGTTTTCTGAAATGAGATGCAGAATCGACTCATGTGAAGAAGACATAGTGGAACAACTGTTTGAGCAATCACTACCCATGCCACAAATTAAAGATTCCAGATAGTAAAAGAAGTCTGTGGACTCAGCTCCCATAAAAATTCTTTCCTTGTGCTTCACATTTCTGGTCCCCTGGGAAGACTAGAGCCATTACAAAAAGGAAAGATGCATCTTGACTAAGCAAACATATTTTCCTAACATTGCCCTAATAGCTTTTATTTGGGGTCTACCTGTGCGTATCAACATTGATCAAATTTTATTTGTCCTTAAGAAAAGCATTTTCTGCTCTTATAAAGGACATATCATTCAATATATAGATAGATAGAATATGCACATAAAAGGAATGACCTCATTGTTTAAGCAGCTATTGGGATAACTATCTATTGACCTATGCAGGGAAGAAACAGATTAAATCACCTCTTCAGACTTCAGTACATAATAACTAACATTAGATAAACAAATCAAACATAATTCAACCACCTAGTCATAAAAAAGCGAAAGTTAGAATATTTTGGACATGTGATGCGACACCCAGAAAAATACGGCATACTTCACTTAATCCTCCAGGGAAGGATTGAAGGCAAATGAGGTCCAGGCAGAAGAAGAACATCATGGCTTCAAAATCTAAGGGACTGGTTTGGCAAAACTCAGCAACACTTTTTCGTGCGGCTGTTGATAAAAATAGGATCGCCAACGTCCAATGACGGATATGGCACAAGAAGAAGAAGAAGTCCTACCATCCTTTGCTAATTAAAAAAAATAACTTCATCTACTGGATCACTTTTTTTCCTCTACTACCATAGCAAAGATAATAATAACAATAATAAAAAACCAGCATTCCAAATCTCCTTTTTCCAAAGAGAATACATTGGAATTACAGCCAAATAAATGATTGATAATTCACAATTACATGTTTATAATCAGATGATGGCACTCAGACCCACCTCCAGGTTCTCTAGAAAAAGGTCTAATCCTTACGTGTTGGAATATAACTTCAAGGATTCCTACTATCTTGCAAATTCTAAAAGCTATAATTTGGAAAGTGCCTGTTTGGGGAATGCAATTTTACATGATGACAGACAATAAATATCAGTTCCAGGTAGGATACAAAATATTCTGTTTATGCAGGGATTATTTTATAAGAAATATTACTTAATATACTGTGGCCTTAGACTCTGTATGAAATATAATTTAAAATTACTTCCCAAAATAAAGAAAAAAGTTCCACTGGAAGCATATTTCAAGTTTTATTACTATGCTTCTTTAAATTTTCAATGTAATGTAAATGACATGTGCTCTGTGAACTTGATGTTCTTATTGCTAAATAGCCTAATTTTTACTTTTATTATTTTTGACATAGGTTAAAGACCTGTAAATGGATTCTGTACAATTTAAATGTAATAATACAATTAATTAACCCAATTAATTAATTAGTTATTTAACAAAAATTGATAATCATTAATTATTGTAAAAATACATTAAAACAATGCAATGTATCTGATCATATGAGTAAAATTTAATGCAGCATAACATCTGAATAAATACTAACACAGCATAATACCTGTTTCTGATTTCAGCATCTATTTTATTCCCATCCCCCCACAAAATATTCAAGTAAAGATTGACATATATATATATATATATATATATATCAAATTATTGCTTTAATCTTGTGCCTCAGGAATTCAAACTTGCAGTCTGCAGAGTTTATATTAACTTAAATGTTTTTGAGTTCAACTCAATAATAATACACAACTCCTAATTTCTTACCGTGCCATGTAGCCTAAGACATGTGCTCTGATGATCATGGCTGCTTTGCCAACTTCTATTTCTCGCTGTTTTTCTAACATGTGTTCCAAAGATTCACGTAGAAATACCTGAAAATATGTCAAACATATTTTAATTAATTTGTATTTATTAAATTACAAATAAATTTCAATGTCTGGGGGAAAAAAGTAGAGTAAAATGTTTTTAATATAGGAGTTTACAGAAGTTAAAAACAAGATACAAATTGAAAATTAAAGTTGATTAACTAATAGTACTAAAATTAAGAAGTGGTGCCACAATATGTCAAGCCTCCAAAAAACAGTAACAATTTCACCACATTCCAGAAGCGCGGAGGTAGGAACTAGATGTGTTTCAAGTGGAAAGATGTTCCAGAGGATGATGGCTGCTACAGAAAATGCTCACCATTGGTCCCAACCACTCAGTCCTTCCTAGTAAGTGGCAACACTTAGCAGGCACACCCTAAGTTGCCTGGATAGATGGACTATTGAGGAAAAACAATCTCTAAGATACCCAGACCTCGAGCCCTTCAGGGCTTTATACATAGCAATCAGTACCTTCAATTGTTCTTGGAAACCTACTGATAGGCAGTGCAGCTAATGCAGAAAGATATAATATGGCATTAAAAAGACCAACCACTAAATATCTGCCAGAGATGTTTTTGGGTTGTCTTCAAGGGCAGCAACAAGTTATAGTAAACTAATCAAGAGATGCAATGGGCATTAGTGATAATCTTCAGTGCATCCTGTTCTAGGTAAGGCCACAAGTGACACATCAACCCAAGCTGTGCAAAAGTCTCCTGGCTCTTTAAGCAGGAAGCATGAGTCTAGAAGAATCCCAGATTGCAAATCTGCTCTTTCCAGGAAAGTACACCCCACCAAAGGTCAAAGATGGCACAGTTCTGGAATCAACCAGCCTCTGAATCAACAGCCACTGCATCTTGTTTGGATTGAGTTTCCCATCCAAACCTTGATAGCCTCTGATATGGAAGAGGAATGGACCCTGAGGCATTCTATAACAAAATGCTCAGGGGGGTCAAATTCTCCCTCCCCATAATACCCTTTGCTTCTTGGTCAGAAAAAGTGTAACTTCTGTAATACTATTCCACATCACCAAATCCTTACAGGTGGCCTAGGATAGTGTCAAAATCCACCATGAAATCTATGGAGGGAAGGGATACCATCACCATCTAAATCATAGCAAGGTAATTCATGAGAGCAACCAATCATTTCTATCCCATGCCCATTTCTGAATTCAGACTTCCAAAGTCCAGATAACCATATTCTCTGGAGCCCTCTGCAACTCTAGTCCTCTACCTTCTCCATCAAAAGGGAAATTATAGATTAGATAGATAGATAGATAGATAGATAGATAGATAGATAGATAGATAGATAGATAGATAGATAGATAGATAGATAGATAGACGGACTCTTGATAAGTAGATAAACCAGTACCTCTTTAAGGAACTCTGTTAGCTTCCCTTTTTTCAAAGGGGTTTGATTACAGCCCAGATCCAACTCCCAATCCCACATTTGGCTGTTTAATTAACCAGGTAAGGTGGGTCCAGTTGATAAAGTGGCAGAACTGAGACTGCAAGTGATGTTGTCCATTTCTTTGGGGTCCAAGGGCTGAAAGGTTTTCCAAATAATACCTCAAGACATCACTTCTCTCGTCTCAATAGATTCTGTCATCTTGCTTGAAATATGAGATGGATGCAAACAATTTTATCAAAGAAATGCTAAGCCAGATAATTGAAAATTATACTAACTGGATTTTTTACCTCATCCTTCCCCAAAAGTGTCCAGTACACTTTAAATAGTGTAGTTGGTCAGCATTTTGTGAAAACAATGAGAAAAGGGAAGTTATTATACTTTGCTGACCATAATGCCATAGAATAAATTGAACTTGGGACTCTTTCTTATGTTTGGTCATGTTCCTTTCCCCCCCACCAGCATCACTTCAGGAATCTTTTACACAGTTTAATTCATAGGCTCACTAGTAAACCAAGGAGCTGCACAAATCACTGAACAGCAAGAGACCATTCAGGAGTGATCTTGTTAAATGTCCTAGTTGCCTCTATATTCCAATGGTCAATAAAGCATCTAATACAATGTGCCTTTAGTCATTTGGGAACTGCCCAAACTCTATCTAAAACCTTCTGCATTTATCAGATTCTGAGACAGACCATCTTAATGGTCCCTCCAAATTTCTAAGGTTGGCCACCACGGTGAGCCCTCATTACAAAGAACTCATCTGTTCCTGATAGTAAATTGATCGAAAATTCCTCCAGAACCATCTTCTTTGAGGTGAATACCATCTAAGATGCAGCAAACTATGGGCTAATGACCTCCTGGGGCACTGGGCTAATGATCTCCTCAGGCCAGCCCATGGTTGTCATTGCAGCCATAAACTCCTAAGCCTTCTGAAAGTCCAAAGAAGGGAGGTTGAAATGACCTAGTATTAACAGTCTGGGTGAATCCACAAGGACCTCCACAATAGAATCAACTAGCTTAATGAGGTATGCAGCCATGCAGCTGGATGGCATCCCAGGTTGTCCCTTTGCTTAGCATCATGTGTGCAGGCCTCATGTTTGGCCAACAAAGGAACAGCAGTTCTTACAATAGCTAGGGTTGCTGAGTACATAATTGTTACACCACTCCCTTGCTCTGGGTTGCGACCAATGCAAAAGATGAAATCTGATTGGACAGATCTCCATGTAAGTGACATCACCACTAACTTCATTCAGGCAAATCTTGGTTAGATATCTCAGGTCTGTCTCCGCATCCATGATTAAATTGTAAATGAGGTTGGTTTTATTACAGACTTGGTATTTAAAAAGCAACAATCTAAGCCCAGAGTGTCAAGTAGTCCAGTTGCTTGGTTCTTAAAATGAGACTGGGGAATTAGATCTAGGAATTGGAAACAGTTTTGATCTCTCTTCCCCTGGGACCATAGTTAACTAGCTAGCTAAATAAATGTTTAAATAAATGTTCTGTTTATTAGAATGGAAGAGCTCCACTATTAGGTTTGTGCTCACTTATGAAAAGTCTTTATGGCCTCTGTTGCTCTGCCAAGTTCTCTAAGCTCTGGACCAGTGGTGGGTTTCAAATTTTTTTACTACCAGTTCTGTGGGCGTGGCTTGGGGGCGTGGTGTGGCTTGGTGGGTGTGGCAGGGGAAGGATACTGCAAAATCTCCATTCCCACCCCACTCCAGGGGAAGGTTACTGCAAAATCCCCATTTCCTCCCGATCAGCTGGGACTCGGAAGGGAGAGAATAGATGGGGGCGGGGCCAGCCAGAGGTGGTATTTACCGGTTCTCCGAACTACTCAAAAAGTCCGCTACCGGTTCTCCAGAACTGGTCAGAACCCGCTGAAACCCACCTCTGCTCTGGACAGCCTTTGGATGGGTCATTGTCAATCAAGATACTAAAAAATCTCTCATGCACGTAGCTACTTGTTAATGAGCAGAATGTTTCAGTAAGAAAAGTTGACTGTATGTCTAGAAGTCATTAGTAATTTCACATTAACTTATGCTGGGGGGGGGAAAAATCACAAATGCTACCTGTAACTCTGCATAACATAGGATATGGAAGCTAAGGAATTGCAAGAAAATGGTTGCAGAGACGAAGACTTATGAATGCAGAAGAAATATATTGGTTGTGCAGATTTACTTACATACTTAAATATGGAAAAGCTTATTTAGGCCACAATTCATATTAAACAACTGGGAGTGGAAGCATTAATGCTTTGCAATTGAGATTGTGCATATTGTGCAGCCACATATAATATACCTTCCTATATAATTTAAGATTAGACAATGTGGAGCCTACATGCACCACTGTTGTGGCAAACATCTTTACCATACCTGCAATGTGTGTTCTGCTGATACCCATGATTAAAGAAATATGTACTTGCATATCTATTTATTTGAAATGTTAAATAATGGAAGTGTTTTAAAGTGAAGTGCTGCTTCCAGCTACCTGCCATCCTTATTCTCTTGAATTCTCTAGGGCTTATCAGGGCTAGAGACATTCAAGAAAATGAAGAGAAAAGTTGTGGATGGATTAAAACATTCCCAGTCACATGAAGAACAACAACTGCAATGGAAAAGAAAGATCACACTGCTGTTAATGGATAAGAGACAAAGTGTAGGGATGAGAGTGGAAAAGACAGAAGATGACTTTCTCGAGGTGGAACTGGATTGGGATTGACCCAACGAGCCTGGAGGATGGATGGGGAAGAGAGTAGCTCAAGTATACAGGGCTAAGGGTTGAATTCAACATGGGGAAGATATACAGGGTGACCCGGGCCTAGGAAGAAAATAAAGAAATGTTCTCTGCATTTTGGGTTGGATGAATACTTATTTCAATTAGGCACTGTGTTAGTTTCTTTGCCTTAGATACAAAAATCACAAGCAAAAAATTCTCAGCAATGTTAGATCATGACTGAACCCACTGATTGAACTCAGCTACTGCCTACCCGAAGAGTTAAAAGAACAGGAATTTATGCTATGCCGTCTGCTCATTGTACAAATATTTTAGTTGCCATTGTTCTGATTTTGCCAGAGGTCAGTTAAATTAATTGTTTTTTCATTCATCCGCAATTAGCTAGGACATTTTTTTTAGAGAATTACATTTCATTTCAGCTGTTCTTAACATCAAAATCCACAATTAGCAAATCTATCATGTATTTATGCTGCACGGTAGCACAGAAATTAAATAGTTTACTATAGTTAGCTAAAGTTATTTGATAACTGGGCACCAACCGCTACAAGCTGTCTAGCTTTGGAACTTAGGCAATGCCCAGCTCCAACTGTGTATTAATACAGAAGATGCTTTAATCATTATTCTGGCTTTGCATGTCCATTTATTTTTATTTTACCTTAGATTTTCCAAGTTGCCATTCAGTTTTTGTGCTATCATATAGATGGAGGAGGGCAGTACACTTTCCTTTTAAATCCTCAGGGAGAGTCAAATTTCTCATCAGGACTTTGTATCTGTAGAAACAAACCAATGATATTATTTTTAATTGCTTTATTTCATTTTCCTTTCTTTATCTGCTCTTAAACAAAACAGATTGCTACCTTTTGTGAAAATCCTGAAATGGCCTCCGCACAGGGAAACCTGCTCTTCGTATCCGTACTGTTTCAAGCATACCGGAGTAGCACAACTGGTTCAAAACCACATTCTGATCAAACTGGTCAGGCATCTAAAACGTAACATAATCAGGTGCATTTCATTAACTATAAAATTTGTGAATCTGTAAACAAGAGATTCAGGGTATGTCAAAGAGTGAGTGATACTAAACATATGAAATGCATTAGTGCAGCTGCATTATTTTTAAATATTAATTTCAATTAATGGAGTAATTCAGCGGGCAAAACAACATCCTCCATTCTTCTCAAGCCTTTTCAGGTGGATTGGGAAAACTTTCTGAAGCCAGTGCACGGGTTAATAAAGAGGAGATTCCAAAGAGATGTTGGGTGGTACAAATACCAATCTGCTCATGTAATCTTAAGCCCTTTCTACTTAAGACTGATTATCTTTTTATAATTTATTCTGGGCTACAAATGCCCAAATTCATTCTCACGCCCTCTCTCACTTCCTTTGTATCTCTCTGTGTACATATTCTATGTGAAGAACTTGCATGTATAAAACTGATTATGTTCAGAAATAATGAAGGAGTTACAACAAAACTTGTATGAGAAGTTACAACTTTGAAGTCTTTAAAAATGAGCATGAGGAAACAAGAATACAGGTTACAAAGGCAGTTGGGGCCAGGATTACCATCACTAGGAAAAATGATCATAAAGCACAAAGTCATGTGATCCCAATGCTTAGCGCTGGCAAATCCTGAGGGTCCCAGTTGCCATCGTAAAAGCCAGACTATGGAGATCATTAAGCGAAAAGGGGTGGGACTCCCAAGTAAGGAGCATGAGATGGTGGGGTTTTCTTCAGACATATATTATGGAATGCAGGTGGGGTCGTGGGGGGCTGCAGTAGGGTGGATGGAGGCCTCAGACAGGCTGGCAGAAACGGGGGGGGGGGGGGGGGGGCAAGGCCA
>QLTV01003776.1:741103-771275 GCA_003457575.1 Thermophis baileyi
GGGGTGCAGGCAAGCTGGTGAGAGCTTTAGATGGGTGCTGGGGAGTGCAGACAGATTGCTGAGGGGTGTGAGAGGAATACTGCAGGTGGGCACACTCTACAGAGTGTGGCAGGTGCTCTGGAGTATGAGATCCAGGGGCCTTCTCTGGACAAAAAGTGGCAGGAACAATATACTGCAGAAACTTGCGATCTTTTCTAATGGCTTCCTTTTGATTTTGCTTGTGGGAAAATGACAAGGGAAGGTTGCAAATGGCGACCATGCACCACAGCTTACGGCAATGTCATAATTGTAAGATGGGTATTTGAAATGTGACCACATGGCCATGGGGATGCTGTGACAGTTGGAAATCCATGGATCAGTTGAACATGTTTTTTCCCCCCAATGCAACTGTAATAATTGTTGAGCGAATGGATGTAAAGCTGGGGACTACTTGTATTACACTTGATGTGCCAAAAGGAGAGGGTTTTCTTCCTTGCTCATAATATTGAACCAGGGATGATCAACCAAGGAAAATGAAGGGAGGGAAATTTAGAACAAAGAAGTACACATCATATAGTTAGATTGGGAATCTGCAGTTTGATATTGGGATGGCCTGTATCTTGAGCAGCTTTAAAAGCAAAGTAGTCAACCCATGACCCCTTGGGTCATCATTTCAGAGATATTTCTTTACTTAAATAGAGAAACAGAACGATTAAGGGCATAGAAACAATGGAATAGGAACACTTTGTGACTTCCTGCCAGCTTGACTGACCACCCTCCAGCAACTGATGGCAGGGCTGATCTACCTCCAGAGGACTAGGGTCTGGACCGGTATACCTGATTTCCAGTGGCCAATGGTGTGAACAGTCTACCAGGTTTCTGGAGGGCTAGGTTGGAACCAGTCTACTGATTTCCAGCAGCTAAAGAAAAGCCAGGACCAATTTACTGAACCTCTGAGTGGCACTGCAGTAGCACTGAAATGGCCACAACTGCTAAATTTCAAACTCGCAGGAGTCATGGGTCCTGGATTTTGGATGCATTCTGTAAGTTATACCATTTGAGGTATCTTGGTTCAAATTTTTTTGACTATGATGTACCTTTTGCACATTTGAAGATTAAGAGTCATGAGAGTTTTAGTAGTATATAGATTAGATACATTTATCCATCATTATCAGAACACAAATCATATTATCAGAATGCTTATCTACAGTACAGTATATTAGTTGTTAGAGAACATGAATAAGGTGACAATGTATGTAATGTTCCATTCATGGATTCCCCATAATATTCTGCAGAGACAGAATGCTGGCTTAAATAATTTACTATAGCTTTTTATGTTTCTTTGTAATCTCAAAAAAATGAGAAGTATGGTATCACCATCCTTTATTTTTTTTTTTAGGG
This sequence comes from Thermophis baileyi, assembly GCA_003457575.1. Classification (NCBI taxonomy): domain Eukaryota; kingdom Metazoa; phylum Chordata; class Lepidosauria; order Squamata; family Dipsadidae; genus Thermophis; species Thermophis baileyi. The sequence continues at coordinate 742,484 of QLTV01003776.1, forward strand.
AGGATACATATTTAATTCTAAATCTGGTAACCTACAGACATTTCAAAAGAATTGTGAAATTTTTGGCTCCCTGTACATTAAATATAAACGCGTAAAACAATGTGCTTTCTATTAAATGCTATCAGTACTTAAGAAGAGGAGTGCTACTTTTTCACTTACAGAGTTTTCTTCTGAATGTTTAATCCTGACTTTATATACAAATATTTAGTATATGGGATTTGGGGACCATGGCTTTAGTAAATGAACCATTTATTTACTAAGATATTGCTAGACACAGAAGTTTAATTAAGAGAATGTAATAATCTTGCTTCCAAAAACAATAAACCAAAGAGACAATTGCCGAGCTAAAATCTACCTTTTGAGTCTTTTTCTCTGTCTAATCCAGACATCCTGCTTAATCCAATGAGCAATCCCAACTCACTAGCCTTCATTGCTATTTAGCAATTCCAAATGCTTGACAGTAATGACAGAGTAAAACGGAGCCTTGGCAAAGAGATAATTTCATGGCATTTCTAAGGAATAATAAAGTGCCTTAATCTGCATTCCCAAGAGGTAATCAAATCCTATTTGCAAATCAGATGCCACTGGCACAAATATGGGCATAATTCCTTTAAGACTTAATAAGAATTGTGTCATCCATACAGAACTGCTCTCCATTTTTTCGTATTTTAAAAGATTGTGCTATGTGTTTTACACACCTTAGCCAATTATTCTAAAAGAAATTTGTATCAAGAATTGTAAAATCAAGCAACAAGTTACCATAAATATTCCTAATAATTTTGTGAGCAAGCATTGAAGAAAAATTATTTGCTGTTTTACTTTTACTACTACTAATAAAAGCCCCATTAACACTATAAACTTGGAAATCACGAATACATTATTTACAATAAACACCAAAGAATTTGATGCTGTCCTTGTGAAAATTGTTTTTAGATTTGTTAAAAATATTTTGTAGACATGGGCAGAAATTCATAAAAGAGAACTGAAATACTTCAAATGCAACATTCCACTTTTATTACACTTGAAGAAAAAAGCTAAAATTTCTACGATCAGAGTACAGTACTGTCTTCATTCCCAAGTTTAAGTACAAAGACGCAAAGCACAAGTGATGATGAGCACTAAAAACAGCAACTTTTCACAGCACTTTTAAAGCATCATGATCAATATACTTTAAACAGGCAAATATCTAAGTTCATTAAGATATTTCTTATCACCCCTTTCTGAAATAGATTCTATTTTTATTTATTTAAAATCATGTCAAAGTAACACATTTGGAATACCCATGACGTGTATAAAATGTTTTGTAGTGCCATGAAATGTGTGCAAATATGTATAAATTATCTATAAGCATATATATATAGTTATGTTAGGAAACAGAAAAATGCAAGTACTTTTGTAAGTTGTATTTTTTTAAAAAAAACTGTAATACTATTTTCCCTTTTTTCTCCCCTAAAATAATTTAAACAGTCCACTATTTGGGAAGTCTGGATTGCATTTCACTGCATTAGTCAAGATAAAGAATAAAAAAATTAAGAAATCTGTACTTAGTATTCTTATTAGTAGAGTAATATATGCTAATACTTTATATTCAGGCAACAAAGTATTAACCTTCTGCCTGGAAACAAAGCACGATAAATACCAAAATCTCATCTACAATATGAAAGATCTTAGAGTTGAGTTAGCACGGAAGAGAACATAGTATGGGAAGCTTTTTCTCTGCTGCAAGTTTGCACCCTGTGCAAATACTTTTCTATGCCCAGTTTCTCAAAACATAAGAAACAACTGAAATCTTGCAACACCAAATAAATAAGTTATCACTCACCAATTCATAGGGGTTGTGGGTGCACTGCAGATTCATATTTCTCAGAGGCAAAATTCATATGGAAAGTAACTGCCACCCTGACCTTTTCCCTCCACTGCTAAAGACACTGAACAATAATGAACACTATTCCTAGTGCTTTAAAAAGTGCTCAGTTGCCAGGACAACCCCTCCCTTTCTAAGGATAATTAGTATGGTGTGTCTTTCAGATCTGATTGGGAGGGCTGCACAGAAAAATATGCAAATGAGTGACACTAGGGCAAGTCACTCCTTTGCTGCGCGCTGCAGAAATGGAGCTCTGTGCATCTCACAAAACGGGACTGAACCCTGGAACTATTTTGTTAAAAGCAATGTCTGCAGCATAAGAGCCAATCATTTATACACATACACACACACACACACACACACACACACACACACACACACACATAAAATTAAGTTGGAAATCAAAAGGCAATTTGTATTAGAAGGGTTGCAGGCTCCAATTTATCTCACTGGAACAAAACTATGCCTTTGAGTTCGAGACAAAACAAGGTCAATACAAATGAAATTTACCTTGCAGCGTTTCTCTTAGTAACTCTTGCTATTGCTTCCGATTTATTCTCTGCTGCTTAGTGCTTACAACTTTTGAGAATAAATGCAACAGGTACTGGCCAGTTGTAGTGTGGTACCAAGTTGCAATTCAATGTGCCATCTTTTAGAAAAGACTCAGAAGGAAGATTTCTCGTCCACAGGATTTGGATTTCCTTCAAGTCAGACTTGATAGCAACTTTGGTATGTGTGTGGGTGTGAATGTTTACCCTTCTTTATGGCATAATGATTCAGTTCAGTTGCCTGAATAATTTGGAGCCCTTCGCTTACATAGCGTTTTCTCCATTATGCTTTTACTTAGTATATGTGTGTTTATTATTGTGTACATTATTCTGAAATAAATGAATCTGGCTTGCATCAAAATAAGGACTTACATGATCTCTGGCACTAAGTATTGGCTAGTAGTTTCAAAAAGTATGCATCTCTAATCTAGGTCCATTGCTTTGTGCAGCCTCATCTGCCCATCCTTCAGGTAAGGGATAATCTGTATTGCTTTTACACAGTTCCTCAACCAATGCCAAGCCCAATAATCTGTGCAGAACTTTGGCAAGAATTTGGACTATAGCAGTCCATTAGCTGGGGGAGTGATTGAGAAAGGGTAGTAGTAGAAAGATAGAGGATCAGCCCAATCCGTTGATGACATATGATTTCATAGATCATTCCTGAAAGAATGGCGCACTAAACAGAAAAAAGATTTTCCACCATGTTCACTTTTGATTTCTCAAACCATAGTATAGAGATCAATAGAAGCAGCCTGAAGTTTCTTTAATCTCCATGGTTGCCCAAGTCACTAAAAAATCAGATTGTGAATTTTTATTATTCATTATCATCAGACTTGCTGCAAAATTCTATGTCCTGAATTGCAGCTTCAGTGACAGTTTGCACATATAAGAAGTATCATCTGATTTTGTATAGTTTGATAACTTCCACAATAATGGAAGATCTGACTACAGGTAGACCATGTTTAGTGAACGCAATCATGACTGGCAACATGGTTGTTAAGAAAAGTGGATGCTAAGTGAAACTATGATGTGCTCATGATCTTACTTCAACTTTCCATTGTTTTACCGACCTGCAAAGGTCGTAAATGGGAGGAATGGTTGCAAAGTGACTTTGTCATCATTGTCATAACTGCTAAACAAGGCAGTCACTAAATGAGGACAACCTGTACATTGAAAAGCATCTTGTCTGCAAAAATGTGGAAGTTCTGGCTATAGAATTTGGATCTGTGAATCTAGGGGCAAATCACCATTTGTACCTGCATTTTTAAAGAATGTAAGTTGGATACATCTTTTCACACTTCATTTTAATGAAAAGTTTGCAAGCAACATAGCATTAGCCCATCATTCATTCTGAAGTTAAACCTAACAGGATTGTGCAATGTTCTGGAAATAATCTGAAATGACATTTTGGAGCATCTGGGAACACAAACACAACGTTTATCTATAACCCTTTAAAGTAGACAGAACTTTGATGAGGATCACATAACTGCTCTTTGACCCCAGGAAAATATGTAGCTGCTTTAGAGGTGCTAAATTCATAGGTATGGGACCTGTGCACTCTGAAGCAAAAATTGAGAACTGAATCCTAAACACTGCACTATCCTATAAATTAAACTTGTATGCTTGAAGCCAAAAGTAATTTCTTAAATAGCCACAAGCAATAATAAGTATGCCCTAATGATAGTGGGATAACCGGTTCTCTCACAGCACAATCATCTATCTATCTATCTATCTATGCATTCAGAATGGTAGTTTCAGATAATTGTGTATGGGACTGTATCTTTAAATGGCTTTTATACTGCATTAACTACATCCCAATTTTATACTTTCCAACCCATGTACAGGTAGTCCTCATTTAGTGACCATTCAAAGTTACAACAACACTGAAAAAAGTGACTCATGACTGTTTTTCACATGACTGTTGTGGCATCCCCATGGTTAGGTGATCAAAATTGGCAACTGACTCATATTTATGACAGTTGCAGTGTCCCAGTGTCATGTGATGTCCTTTTACAACCTTCTGACAAGCAAAGTCTTCCTAAAACTCAGTAGCAACAATAGCATTGATTTCCAAGAGGAAAACCTCCCTAAGTTTCCAAATAGATGTGTTTTGATTAATCACATTTTCTCAAAATCTATTCCACAACAGTATAATATTTTCCTAAACAGTATTTTGTTTAGGTCAACCTCATCTTCTATATGGGTATATCACAGCAGAGAGAAATCGGACGATTGCATCCACCTTTGAGGGATGAGACAGTGACCATATTTTCAATAAGAATTCAATTCAGGGGAAAAATAAATCTGATCAAACATATTTAAAATTTAATTAATTCAATAAAATACAATATGATTAATCCCCATCTATTTAGCAATTCCTATCTTTTGTCAGATTGAAATTATAAGTGAATGGAAAGTTTTGAAGATTCCAGAGGAAGTCTGGAACTTGCACTGGCTTTCACTGTATCCCTAAATCTTCAAATAGTTCTTCACCTTCATAATTTATATAGGCTATGTACTTAAAATATGCCTAACTAATTTCTCTGGATTAATCTATTAAAAGGAATTAAGTTATAAGAGGAATAGCGTTTTTCTAATGTGCAAATAACATACAAAATTATATGCAGCCTAGTCGTGTGCCAGGTATGTATGCAGACTAGTCACCAAAAATAAAAATTAGAAAAAATTGCCTAGAACAATGAAGGTGGTTATGAATAGCTAGGCTTTGGGGTATCTAACAAAAGAAGAAATGAATTGCGAGAGAAACTGAGAAAACTGAGAAGAATAAGATGAAATAAGGGCATGTAAAAAAAAATAATGAAATCTAAACAGAATGAGCTAGCATGAAGAATAATCTGCTAATTGGATATATTATTTCTTTCAGTTATTCTAAATTGTATAGATTTCAGGTCAAATGTTATTAATTTTGTGAAACAGAATTGCTATATTTACCTATGTTTGTTAAAAAATAAAGAAATGAAGCAGTAAATGCAGATGACAAACCATTCCCATTTCTAGAAACAATCAATTTCTACTGCAACAAAGTATTTATTATTCATATCTATGTGGAAGAAATACTTTTTTGAAGAGGAACTGTTTTATATCCATATTTTATACAGTAAAATGCCTTGCTATAATTTTATAAACGTAAATACACATGGCACATTGTTCAAATTAAAGTAGCCAAGTCCATTACAACAAGATACAACAATTGTTCATGCTCATGAAAACATGACAAAGAAAAGTGAGTGAGAAAGTTCAACAGATTATAAAAAAGAAAATCCTTCTATATGCCAGGATTTGAAATTCCATCTTAAAAAATTAGTTCTTTTATCATAAGAAGAATAATCATAGTCTTCAAAATAAATTCCCCTCAAAGGAAATTCAAAATATGCAACACCCTGTTTAAAAAGAAAAGCGGTATTCCACATAGTTACCCACCATAGTTCATTCAAGGTTTCCAAGAAAGATTTCAACTATCAAGCAAATATACATAATTTCCAATCAGTTAGATTAAAATGTAAGCAAATATGTTTTTAGTTTTTATTTATTTCATTATTTGATTATTTGATTCCCCTATCACAATCAAAACACTCTTGATGGGATACAATCCTAACAATAAAGTGTCTATGAATAATTATAACATAAGAATAAACCATACACGTCAAATTAAACCACATGTAAAATAATAAAACAATCAACCCCAAAGCATAAAATTAGAAGCCAGCATCTGTAAATCAAAAGGCTATTATACAATTCTGTTTTTAGTAATTTCCTTCAGATACACTTCCTCTGCTTCACAAAATTACAAAGTTAAGAGCTGAGGGCATTTCAAGGGATAGGGAGATTTTCATGTAGCTGCCAGTTATTTCACAATCCATGATCCCAAATCATTTACAGAGAGCAAAAAATATATATCTATAATCCATAAATAATCCATTTCATTCAAATACTATAGACCAGTGATGGCGAACCTATGGCACGCGTGCCACAGGTGGCACGCAAAGCCATAATCAGAGGGCACGCGAGGCGTTGCCCTATGTCAGCTCCAGCGCGCATGCGCGTGCTGGCCAGCTGATTTTCGGCCTTAGGGAAGGCTGTTTTGCCCTTCCCCAGGCTTTAGGAGGCTTCCCTGAAGCCTGGGGAGGGAGAAAAACAGCTCAACGGGCAAACCGGAAGTTCGCAAATCCAAACTTCCGGTTTCCCCGTTGGGCCGTTTTGGTTTTTCCGAGCTTCCGGTTTGCCCGTTTGCCCATTTTTCACCGTCCTGCACATGCGTGGGGGGGGGAGGGAATGGGTGTGGGCATGTGCTAGCACGCGCACACACACCCTTTTGGCACGCGAACCAAAAAAGGTTCGCCATCACTGCTGTAGACTAAAATTAAATTTAAAAATGAAGCCAGCCAGACTAGTTAACTGAACACTTAGCTAAATTAGGATTTTTACTTTAGATTCTACAATTCAAATAAAATACCCAATCACAACAATTTCCATTTATCTCTTGACTGCAGATCAAACAGTGTGCTGTTGTACAGCTTGTGTGTGTTTACGTGTGAATGAGAAACAGAAATACAGAACATGTTAATTTATTTTTACAAGGTGGGCATGCTGCAATTCTGTCAATGGCCAGAGAAAATTACCAATTCTGCTGAATTACCTTCTCAGAGGAGCAAGGCAGTACACCTCCTTTTATTGAAAACAGACACTCATGCACTTCTCCTATAGAGTCTTAAATCTTAACAAAGAAGGATATAAACAATGCGCAATGAGGATGCCACCAAGTACTCATAATAAAACAATAATTTAAATTTTTTTTATCTTATTCTACCTGCAGGCATGATTTGTACCTATGGAATCCTCTACAAGTGCACTGATAAGGTAAGCGAAAAGCAAGAGATTAAGAATGCCTTTCTGCTAAATGGGAAACAGACCGTGTTCAATATAATAGCGAGGGAATGGGGGGCGGGAAGACGGCTTCTGGTTAACTTTAGGGCTGACAAGTCTTTGTACAACTGACAGCAGGGCTTCAGGAACCCAGCTGGAAACCTTGACAGCCACTCCTCTCCACCTGTGAAAAGTCTGTTGCCACTTCACTTAAGGTCATCCTAATTAAAGCTTGCAGCCCCTCATGGTTGACTCTCAATCTGCCTCTCTCCTCTTTGCCACATTGTTATCGGTCAGTGGTCTTCCGCTGAAGTAAAATAAATCTGGTTTGGAGATAGTCAGAGATTTGCTCATGGGTGGGGGAAGACATGCTGTGAAATTCTAATTAAGAGACAGCTGTCCTTTCTCACCTAACTCCATTGACCAAAAAAGCAGAAGCATCGTTGTTTACAACAGTAGCCAGGAGGTCCGGACCATGTACCGGTAGGTGAACAATGGCTATACTAACTCTATCAGGCTGTCCTAATATTATAGTGACAGATGTACTTCCCTTTATATTTTACACAAACTAAAGACCTATATTTTATGCTTGTTTCAACTTTCAACAAAGGGAAACTATTTGGATTAATATTAATAGTAGATATTACATTAAGACTTAATTTGGGATCTTTTTTGAAATTTAATTTATGTATGTTAGTGTGTGCAATAATGTGTGGAACTTATGTTAAACTTAATGTTATTTTGTTACTAGTGCCCCAAAAAGATAAGACTACTTTTTTTCTTCTTCAATACCAGCATCACAGTGCTTCCAGACAAAGCTTATATTGTACAATTATCTTGCCTTATTCGTAGAATTGGAGGGGGTGTCCAGAAACTCATTTGTAAGTAAGTCTCCTGCATTTACCCACTATTTCTGGTTTGTTTTGCTTTTTACCCCCACCCCCATCATGCATTAACAAACCAAAGACAGAATAGCTGCCTAAAATGTTTGGGTTGCTAACACAAGGAGTTGTTCATTTGGTAGCAGGACCTTTAATTTTCAATTGGATTCCCTTTTAAACATAAGCCTATTAAGTGTAATTAGAGTAATTGTTGTACTATGGGTTTTATGAGTTTATGCAGAATAGCAATGAGAAACCCATGGCCCCTAGCTGCATATATAAACCATGCTTGCTTTAGTGCTGTTGTTTTGTGTATTCTGTTGCTGAATAATGGCAATGTGATTGCCCAATGAGTTTCAATGGAAAACTAATGAAAATGGGGTGGTTATTGCTCTGATGGAATCCCAACAGTTGTTTCCAAATGTTCCTGTGATATAAGCCTGACAAAGAAAGTGAAAAGAATGAAACGATCCATCTTACTATGCTTCAGGTTACAAAGCTACTATAATATCAAAAGCTGGCTAGAAACAGGAGAATTAATGGTGTTGCACTCTTAATGTAAGACATTCATAAGGATAAAGAAATAATAATATTAACCTCAAAGCTCAGATGAAAAAAAAAAAACAAACGTAAAGAGCCTGGAGCTTTATGTCTATAACTATTCAAGTGATACAACTTTGATTCAACACATACAACTTTGAAAAATAGCTAATATTTAAAACCACTATCAATATTATTAAATATAGTTATTGGTATCAATATAGCAATAGCAATAGCAATAGCAGTTAGACTTATATACCGCTTCATAGTGCTTTACAGCCCTCTCTAAGCGGTTCACAGAGTCAGCATATTGCCCCCAACAATCTGAGTCCTCATTTTACCCACCTCGGAAGGATGGAAGGCTGAGTCAACCTTGAGCCGGTGAGAACTGAACTGCTGAACTGCAGCCAGCAGTCAGCTGAAGTAGCCTGCAGTACTGCACTCTAACCACTGCGCCACCTCGGCTCTGTTTCCCCCAAAATAAGACATCCCCTGATAATAAGCCCAATCGGGCTTTTGAGTGCATGACAATAAGGTCAAGCGCTTATTTCAGGGTTAAAAAAAAATATAAGACAGGGTCTTATTTTCGGGGAAACACGGTATTATTCTTACAGGAACAGTTACACAATCATCTCTTCAAGGGGCCCAGGGTGATTTTTGCTCATAACAGGACAGTGGTGATCTCCGAGGACTGAGCCAGTCAATCCACTTGTGCTACAGTGCACCAATCAAGAAGAACAAAGCCTGATCCACAGGTGGCAAGCTGCATGACTACAGGAATTTTGCTTGAACTGAAAATTATTAATTTTTATCTTAAAGAACCTGGGGTTAACGACTGATCACACATATTGAGAAAGATGCCTAACTAAACCGATGATCACTCACTGGTTCCAGGGTACAGATAAGAAATTATCTCCAGCAACTATCAATCACTCTATTCCTCCTTTAATTATAACTTCCATTGAATTGATCTGTACAGTTTGTGATACCTGGTACCAGATGCTTGGCAACATAATTCAATGCTGATCACCAAAATGAAAAAAGAATTGGAAGAGATTTTCAGTAGAGTAGATTTTACTCTACTGATAAGAGTATGTTTGATTCATCAGATCACGCTTTTGTAACAAGCAGAAGGGAAAAAGATCTATGATGGTGGTGTTTTTTTTTTAACCATTTGGAATACAATTTCAGCTGTACGCTGGTTCCACTGAAACTAAAGATTCAACAATAGTAGCTACAGCAATTTAAAATTTACAGTGTTAAAAATTACATATGCAATAATTCCATTGGCCAGACAATGGTTTTATTCATTAGGTAAATGCTTCTGACCATTTCAATGAGATTTGAAAGGGGAGGGGCCAAGTGAAATTGTTCTCCTTTCTCTGTTGCTTATTAATGGTGTCTGAAAAATCATTATCATTAAATTAGCTTGTCTTAAAGCTAATATTTGATAGTCTAAATTAGGTACACTAAAAACATAGTCTACTGACTAGTTTTATGTTGCTAAGAAACAAAGGTCAGGCAACTTTCAAAGGCCAAATTATTCCCATCTCCATGGTAAACTCACAGAACTTCTTTCATTTCAAACTTTGGCCCTGTAACTTGGGACAAAAAAGAGCTACTAGTTTTGTTATTCTCCCAAATAATTGTGCATTACATTGGTTCCATAGCTGATCTTCCATCATGTCAATGGGTTAATACCTGACAATGTTCCTTGTGCACAAGAAAAGAAAGAAGACATTATATTGCCACCTGTTGATTTCCATCCTACAGCCAGGTACTTGCAAAGTAAGCATTTTTGGATGGTGAGGGAATCTGTTGGCATCATTTCAAAAAAGCAAGAAGCTTCTTGAAAGAATGGCTGACAGAGATTTATAATTGCCTTGGTATGTTTATATTAACCAGAGTCAACAGACTCTCTGCTGTAGATCCCAGTGATGAACCCAGATTAAAAAAATTTATTGGTGCCTATATGTTAAGGTACTAGAATTGTTTTTTTCAGTTCACTGCCTAGTAAAAAAATTAAGGCTGCTGCTTTTTGTAATGTTAAAGGCTGAAAGAACCTATGAGATTGCCTGAAAACGCACAGTACTTTCTTTCCCAAGTGAACCTCTCCCCCTTTTCTTTCTTTGCATGGTTTAAGTATTACAACTGCATCGATGCCAACTATGTTTAACATTAACCAGCCTCTTCCTCAATTAAGATTTGCAACCTCCCATCAAAGGCTGATTTAAAATTCTAGATAAATGTGGATTTATCTGTGCAATGAAAAGACTAGCTAAGGAAAATCAATACCCCACCCCCCAAGGATTTATTCAAATAAAAAAATACCGTCCTAAAGCTACCCTCTTGATTTGCAACCAAGTGTGAAGAATAAGAGCCTTCTGTCTGAATTTGCCCATGAGGTCAAATTGTGGAATGGAAACATCAAAGGATTGCTTTGCATATTCTTTTTTGGCTGACTCAGTAGCACTTGACTGAAGCATAGAAGAGGTAGCAAGGCCCTGTATTTTTAATCTCTGCCAACAGTAAGGGTAAGAGATGAAAGTAGCTTCATTGTACAGGTTTCTGCTGCAAATCAAAGATTTGGTTCTCTGTCAAATTAGGAAAAGAATAAGTGGGTAATAGGTGTTTTGTCAAAATTCCAGTGTCCCTTGTTTTGTATCTGTAACCCGTAAAATTTAGGACAGCATGAACTAAGCACACAAGCTACTCTAAATCCTTAAAATCAGGTTAACAAAATCTAATTACTATGTTTATATATAAATATGCATGTCATAATTTACTGTACAAATAAGCATGTTATTATTTACTGTGGTGACCTAGTTTACCCAACATGTTAAGACAATATCTAAAACCACAAGGAATCCAATCAACTTTTTAGACAGTGCACCAAACTGAGGATCAATGCAACCACAGTTAAGCAAGTTTTAGTCCTAGGGATTTTAACAGAGGTCATTTAAGTACTTTAGTTCTTTGTACCTAATGCTGTAAAACACTGTAGTCTTTCAAGACTAAATGCCGTTAAAGTCATTGGGTCTTATTTTGCACAAATATATATTGGATTGGGTTTTTAGATTTATTTATGAAGTATACTTTCAATAAGTTCAAAGCAATACACATGGCAATTCTTACTCTTACTTTTCTCCAAAACAAAGCTGTGAATTAGCTTGGCTTTAGACAGAATGCTTGGCCTAGTGTCACCAGTGAATTTCCATGGTTGTAAAAGTATGTAGCAGTTTTACCCTGACATTTCTATATCTTCTGATGAATTTGGAGCAGTCTTTCATGTGTGAAAGTTGATACCACACAAGAATTGGCATTTAATAATGTCTTTGTTTAAGAAGCAAAATCCTTTCACAACCATTTGTTTTATCTTTCTATTAGATTATTCAAAAGCTGCAGTCCTGAAGGTTTGATGCTGACAATGTAATGCATTAAAATAGAACTGCTATATATTTTACATAGTGGTAAAAGGTACTATATAAAACTGTGACACTTAAGACGTCCAGAACATTAAGGATGTTGATCTTTCTATGCATCTTTTATCTGTAACATAACTATATTAAGCTAAATTAAAGGAACATGTATAATCTGAGATGAGTTACAAGGTTGCATATTTTCTTATAACAATTATACAAAACAATTATACCAATATATTGTTATTCACAAATATCTATAAATGGAAATCACAAATATTTAATCTCCCTCAAGGTAAATTATTTATTACTTAGAGCTGACTTATGGCACAGGTACATCTTAAATGAATTCCCATTTTCCCAGTTATGAAACCAACTGCAAACTAGTCCCCAGGGACAAATCCACTTTAAGAACTGAGTAAACCAGCATTTATGTTACTTTATGCCTCCCCTGGGAGAGCTTCCTGCAGTTAAGTATTTAAAAAAATCACATGATCAGCAGAAATGCAACTGATCTCACTTCTCCCGTCATTACAATACCAAGTTGGGTAAAGCTTTAGCTGTTTAACTTCAGTGACTTGGACATAAATATAGAGACTGCCGTTTCTCAGCATGGAAATTCAGTCTTGAAAAAAGCTGCTCTAGTTGCATGTTACCTAATCATGCTGCTTTTGAATGTCACTGTAATCCTTCAAATATAAAAGTTGAAATTTGACATGTATTTATATATTACAATCTCATATTTTAAGGGGATTCTGTATTTATAATTTTATGTGGATATTTTGAAAATATAATACAGAAAGGAATCTTAAAACATCCATTTATTCAGCAAAAACACCAGCACATCGCCCTTTAAGAAAGAGCAATGTGTCTGATAAAGGTTTTAGGTTTTCAGTTCTTGCCAGGGTTTTTTAAAATTAATTTTTGTTGAAAGATTTTTAAAATGAATGTTTATATTACGCAGGGTAGCAGGCAATGGGGAGGAAAAGGAAGGAGACCAACTGTAACTTATTAACATTCTGGATTACTTAACACAATGCAACTTTGTCAGAAGTTTTATGAGATAACCGTGTTTGTCTTAATTTAGTACTAACTCGCAATGCACTTTGGGATACCTAAAAAAAAAAACTTTGCTAATAATCTACCATGAAGCAAGGTTGCATTATTACCATGACCTGACACATATGGTTTAGCAAAAGATAATCCTGTGAAATGATGTGATTTTAGGCAAAATGGAAATAGCTAGAGAAATTAGCAAGAAGGCAGGGGTCAATTTGTTGCTGGACCTGCCATTTATACCATGTTCCTTGAAAGAAAAAAGAAAAAAACCTCTGTGTTACCCATGGCTCATCTATCAATTCTCAGATTTTGGCTACTGTGCCGAAATCTACTCTGGGCTTCAAAGTGTAGAACCCACAGCCTAATTTCACAAGTAGATGTGGTTACTTCAGGCATCTTCTGGAACAAGATTCTTCTGGTGATACGGATGACCTCTGTTGTTGTTTAGAAAAGCTGTGAATATCTGGCTCTTCACCCAGGCCTTTGACAAAGGGGAGAGAGACCTCCTTCATTTCATTTGCCATCTTTTATCTTTATCTTTTATTGATTTTGTTGACATTTCTTTGTTTATTGTAAGATGCCCAGAGTTATTGAGAGTTGAGTGGCATACAAATTTAATTAATTAGTTAATTAATAATTCTGACAGGCAGTGAGTACTCATCCTGCTCCTTTCTACTAATAAGTTGCCCAAATCCCTTGAATCTTAAAAGTTATATTTGGCCATAATCTCAGCTGTGACAGCCAGAACCTAGAAAAACAGTCCATATTTTTTTTTAATTTTGTAAAAAAAAAATATCTGTCTTTATTATTTTTATAAAGAACTCAAAGCAGTGAACAGACCTAATGCTCCTTCCTCCTCCTACTTTCCCCCACAACAAAAATAATCCTATGAGATGGATTGGGCAGAGAGAGACTGTGACAGAGTCATCCAGTCCAGAGTCATTCTTAAGGCGAGATTGGAACTCAGAGCCTCCAGGTTCTAGCCAGCTGCCTTAAGCAGTAGACCAAATAGGCTCTATCTATACTAAACTATAGATCTTTGGAGAAAATGAACTAAAACTTAATTCCTCAGCTGAGTTTCCTATTTCTTGAAAGCAAAGGTATCTTTACCAACCTCTGCCTTGCTCTATGCTTTTTTTATATGATTATTCTATATAAGATTTTTTTTTCTCTCTTGCTGGCAGAGCTTGCTATGCAATAAAGCAACTTCCAAATTCTACATAAATTGTGATCAGGAAGATCAATGCACCAAACAAATATTTTGATTCTCACCTTTCTCCAGTTCTCAGCAGCTGAAACCAACATGTTGTTGTTTTTTTCAAATTCATGGTTGGACCAACATTCTTGGCTGGTGAAATGCACTTAACTTGGCAGTTTGAACATTGTTAGACCGTATCTGTTTTATGCAGCAGGGTTGGTTAATTACAGTTCTGAAGATGACTTTTTAAAGCTTTTTTGGTCAGTGGGCTTTGATTGATTTATTTTGAGCAGTGCTGGGTAATAAAGTCTAGTCACCCATTACTTTTCTACAATACCACAGACTGATGCTAATTCAGGAGAACTGTAAGAAATTATACACTAGCTCAATCCAGCTTCTGGCATTCCCTGGAATGCTGGCCTAGAAAAAATTATAACCGGGGTCATGGAAGGTAAGAGGCCCTTGCCAACTCTCTAGAGATACGAAGTACTGACAACTGTCCTACATTGCAACTTAGACTGAAAACTTTGCTTTGTCTGCTCCTACCTTGTTCTTCAAGCTTAACCACCTCAATCCTGTTCCCTGCACCAAACAGAACCCATTATTCCTTGGAACTAACTCCACCTATAATCTTATCTAAATGTCCTTTGCTTGTCTTGGCCTGACTCACTCAAATAACAAATTCCCCCACTGTTTGCCTTGCAAACATCATTTCCATCATTATCATCACAACAACATCCAACAGACGACAAATGTCGTCTCTGCAATGAATCTGAAAAAACGGGACCATCTGATTAGCTGGTGCAAAATTGCTAAGAGTGATCACAAACAGTGGCATGACAAAGTAGCAACAATGATGCATTGGAATATCTGTAAGAAATACCATTTACCTGCAAGTAGGAACTGGTAGGACCAAAACATAGAAAAGCAAATAGAAAATAAATAAGCTAAAGTGATCTGGCACTTTAGAATTCAAACACGCAAGGACCTGACATACAACAGTCCAGACTTGACAATTGTTGATAAGAAAGACACACACAAAAAATCTAGATAGTGAACATTGCAATATTTGGAGATAGCAGAATAGAACAGAAAGAACTGGAGAAATCACAAATGCAAATACTTGCACATAGAAGTAGAACTGACAAAAGAAAGCAAAGATAGTACCAATCTGGGGTGCAATCTCAAAACACCTGGAGCACCATCTGAACACCACTGGCATTGGCAAAATCACCACCAGTCAATTGCAAAAGGCAGTTTTACCTGGAACAGTTTACAACCTGCGATGATAGCTTTGACATTAGTATTAAATAATATTAAACAACAACATCTGCTTAACCCAGATCCTTGAGAAGGACTCGATAGATTGATTAAAAATGCCAAATCCTGTCTAAACATCTGGCTGACTGTGCGACCAACCATAATAAAAAATTAAACTTGCATTTACTCTCAATAACTCTGGGCAGCTCACAACAATCAAAGAAATTTTAATAAAACCAATAAAAGATAAAAGATAGCAAGTACGATAGACCAGATGGAATGAAGCTAGCGGTATCACTTTCCTTTGCCAGGGTGAACAAACAATAGCAGAATGGGGGTTCATGTGGATTTGGGGCGCAAGCTTATTCCAAAGGACAGGCATAAAAAAGTACACTTCCTGGGTCTTAGATTGTTTAATCAAAGGAACCCAGAGTACATTAATCCTACAGGATCAAATTGGTTGGGCAGATGCTAAAGGAGACATGTATTAACTATGCCATTTGGGCCTTGATAAATAATAACCAGCACCATGAATTGCCCCCAGAAGCAAACTGGCAACCAGTGCAGTTAGTATAGCAGAGACATTAAATGGGAATATTGAGGCATGCACATTGCTGCTTTTGCTGATGTATTGTGGACCACATGAAGTTTCTGGGTAGTCTTCAAGAACAGCCCTGTGTAGAGTACAGTTTCAAGTCACAAATTAACCAAGGAATGACTAACTGTCTGAAAGACTCTCTGGTCTGGGACATGTGCTGTAAGAGAAGTGGATGGTCTGCCCATGGCATGATAGAAACTTAAATTAAGTTTTATTCATCATTTGATTGGAGTCACTAGGTCTTTCTCTCTATTTAATACTTAGGACTGGAATTCATTTTTGTATCAGATATGTGTTTAATTCCACAACTGGAACGAGACCAGTTATTTCCACTTAATAAATCTATTAAATGAACACAATTAAGATTAAAAATCTTTCATTTGCTCTGGGAGGAGCCAGATAGAATTTTAATAAGTCTTTCTTGTATTTCCATTTTATCAGCATAAATTGTTCTTTAATTATAAATGTCTTTCTCAATAGAGAAATTAGGTTGAAAACCTAATTTATAGATTTAAAACATTGCTGCTAGCTAGAATCTAATGAAAATATAACAAGTAACAAATAAATATATTGGACAAAGTGGTTTCTCTTTTGCAACCATGTCAAGAATTACAAAAGAGGGTAAGTCCAAATTCTTCCTAAACAGTTCCAATATTCAAAATAGATTTCTTTCAAAAGACAAACTTTAACTGACAGACTTTATTTTCTACTTTACATATTTAAAATATTCCAGCCCTGTTAAACACTCACATAAGTAATATGAAGGAAATAAAAAAACCCCATTCATAAATAAAAACCAACCTACATTTTTTTGCAAGGTCAAGAAAGATTAAAATTTCCTTCTTGTTTGTTTTTATCAACTGGACCTGGCATTTCATATTCAACTAATGTGCACCATCAACATTTGCTACGAAGATTGTAAAAATAATTTTAACTTGTAGAAACTGGCATAAAATGAGCTTATTTAGAATATATATTTATATTTTTTCAATTCTGTGCCCTTCTGTGTTACCTTCCTTTCTTTCCCTGAAACTTTTATACAGTTCTGAAAGCCAAATATTATACATACCCATATGGGATTAATATAAAGGTATACAACTTCACTGCCTGGCACATTATTATGATAATTTTCCCATTTTCTAAATGTGCACAAAAAGTATATTTTAATGCAGGGGTTCCCAACCTGTGAGTCACGGTCCACTACCAGGCTGTGGCCTATTCACAATGGGGCCAGTGTGAATGGCGGGCTGGTGCGCGTGCACAGCCTGATTCACACTAGCAGTGGGCGCTGGCATTTGCAATCGCACTCATGCAAGCACCAGTGCTCGCAGCCCCATTCATGTGAGCAGTGGCTGCCGGCATTCACAGTGCCTCTCACATGACCGGCGGGTCTTTACGTCTCCCGCTCACACAAATGAAGCTGTGCGCACATGCACACCTGCCCCTCGCACAAAACCATCCCCTCTTCTCCCCCTCTTCCGACCGCCAACCCGGAAAGATTGGAGAATCTGCTTTTAACGCTTTCATTTTTCTATTTCTCCTAGCGAACAATTTAAGGGCTTGCTTAAATAGCCAGACTCTGCAGTTTTCACAAACATCAAGTGATTTTATTTTGAAAGCAGAAATGATCCTGCTACAACCTACTTCTATTTGCCTTATGACTGTGGCCTCAAAATAAATTATTTAAAAGTTGTATCTGTAGGAGATGACCTTGACAGTATCCATCCATCAAGAGATTTCCCTTACTTTCTTGAAATGATTCCCTCTTTTAGTTCTTAATCAATGGCAAAAAATCTGCAATTCTAACCGCAGCAGCTGCACATGCTAAGCACGCGTTCACACAGAGGCACTGAGACTTGCACACAAAACAGGGCTTTCTTCAGATTGCTGGTATTTGAAGAGTTTCATGTGATGTATTTGGCTATGTTTCTTTTAATTCATTCCTGCTGCTGCTCAGAGGAAGTCATGCCTGGCCAACGTTGGCTCAAGAGCAGCCACTGCTCTAATCAAGACTCCAGAGGGAGGGTGGCCACTAATCTTCCTTTATGAGTGCTGAAAATGTGAACAATGTTGATAACAAATATATTCTTTAGAGGCCTTCAGTGATAAGGCATGAACAATATGCTTGCAAACAAAATCTAGCATAGGGGATAGGAACTCTAAACATTTTCACTGCAAGGAAATAAATTGCCCTCCAATTGTGCTTCCATTTCTAACTTCTCATCATCAGCCTTCGTATCTCCCTGAATTGTTCCCATGTCTACGTACAGAATCCACTTAGAATTTAAGCCATCTTTCTAGAAATCCTTGACAAGGATTTACTTTTTGTTTGCTTGAGTATTCAGAAGAAGAAAAACACTAGTACTTGCACAGCTTGAAAATACAAAGGTTTGCAAATACAAGTTCTCAAGTCTACCTCTATTTCTTTCAAGTTTCAATTGTAGCCTGTCCTCTTTCTTACAATAACATGATGTGACAGGAGATAGTGATAGTTTTTCTATCCTCCTTTGCTTGAATTTTTCAGTAGCAATTTTGCCAATTGTGATTATGCCCCAGTGCAGAAACTCAAAAGTGAATAATATCAATAACAATCCATCAATTTTAGTAATTAAGTGAACCTGAAGAATAATGAGTGAGAATTTACTCAGTTTGTTCAGCTATTCTTTTTATTTTCGAGGGTTTCTGGAGGAAGAAAAGGCGAACAGAAGACAACTCTGCAAAAAATAACAGAGCTGACAACTTCAATGAAGAGCTGGTAGGTAGATCAGCTCTTCAATAATTTCTATCCAGAATAAGAGAGGACTTGATATCACCCACAAGTGCTCCAGACCGCTGCTCCTTATAAAGAGACCACAAGACAGTGGGCTCTAGCAGGCTTAAGAGTTCTGGGAGATGGAATACCTTCTTCCTCAAACCATGGTCAGCACTTTTGAAAGGATATCAAGTTTGCATAATTCTTTTTCAAATCACTTTTTTTAGGAATTGTTTGTTAACTGTTTTTCAGATATTGGAAACCTTTGACCAGACAAATTTGACAGCAGAGGTGAGTGGCAACACTGAAGCTCCAATATGGCTCCGGTCATATCCTGACAGTGAGCATTTTTCAATCCTTAGCCAAAGAAAGTTTTAACTACAAGTTTAAGAACATAATTTGTTTTTTTTTTTTAAATAAACAGCAAAAGGGTGATTAAAACTTTTACAAGTTACAAATGGACTAAGGGTCCAGATAAATTCAAAATAAGATTATGGAACTGATTATGAAGAAGCCTTCCCATGGGAAAATGCTTTTGTTAATTATTTTTTTTAAAAACATAGTAATATAAGACTAAAATTTGAACTGGTTAAATGTCATCCAACTGGCATTGTGCCAAAGTAGGACTAGAACTCATGGTCTCCCAGGTTCTAGCTTGATGCCTTAACTGCTACACCAAACTGAATATATACTGTGCAAAAAGTAGAGAAATCCCACCCCCTCTCCCACCAAGGGGTAGTGGTAGAAGCAATGCAAAACCTCATCAATGTTATTTTCTAAGAAAATTTATGGGGACAATTTGGGGCCCAGAAACATTAGTGAAAATTGATGCTATTAGGGGACATTTGTTTTGTAGGTTCTTGTAGCCAGTAAATGAGGACTTTTATTCTAGAGAACAGATATATGCCAAACCTACAAAATGTTTTCATGTAAGTTGCCATGATGGACATAGTAGCAATTTTAAAAAAAAATCTATTATGAGTTATACTATACCTTTGAATTAGCATAATCTGCATTTTTCTAATACAGAATTTGAAAAGTACACAGTTCTAATAAAATTACCTTAAATTAAACGACCGAACGTTAGTGCATATTGTAAGGATTATAGACTTCAGGTTCAGTTAAGGTCAAAATACTTAAATTGCTCACTATGCTTGGAATTTCTCAAATAGATCCTTATCAAGTTAAAAAATGTTGCTCAATCTTCTTGTTCTCGTTAGCCCCTTAGAGCTTTCATAATTTAATTTTGAAGTCAACCCTGTTCCAGCAACTGACAGGCAGCTGAAAATATTTCTCCAAGATCTTGGTGGCTACTAAAATTTCCTGTACTTCCTCAGTCTCTTGCATCCAAATCACACAATCTGCAGGAGCAGCACAAGCAAGAAGGGCATATCCAACAATCTTAAAACGGGAAGGGGGGGGAGTAGGGGCAGTACAATATTTGTCTAAGCCATATATCAGATTTTACATTTTCCAGGATGCAAATGGAAGCGTTATCCCAACAGAGAGGTCTCTGTGTGTGAATACATAACCAAATACATTCTTTTTCTTGGAAGGATATAAACTATAAGACCATACAGAAAAGGTCTTATAGCAAAAGCTCTATGATCACATACGTTTTCTGAAGTTTTGAGTGTGGTTTCATTGCTTCTCCAAGTGCATCCCTGTCTCTCCAACTGATGTTTCCTACTCCTGATTCTTTAGTAAAAATGCTTCACGGTGCAGCACAATTACATATGTACTTCAGAAGGTTGTGAGCAGAAGGAAACAATGCACACGTTGCACATGCTCACTTCATTCACTAACAGCTGTCTCTTTCTTCCCACAACTGAGAAGTCCCTATAAGAACAAATCTGGTCAGGTCATGCTTCCTGGTTGTCAATATAATTTAAAACTTTGATGTATATGACTTTTTTTTTTAAATCCATGTATTCTATGGAAAGATTATACATTCATATGCAAATAATTATTTTCACAACACAGAATAGCACAGATGAAATATAGGCTATCATATAGTAAGGAAGAACGTAACTGCCTGCAATGTAAATTATTCTTCGGGTGGGGGGGGGTGACACTTCAAATCACTGTTCATTCCTGGCAACTCCCAGCCATTTTCTTGGCAAGATTTCAGAAGTGGTTTGAAATTGCTTGCTTCCTAGGGCTGAGAGACAATGACTGGTTCAAGGTTAATTCATGGTCTTCTGGTTTCTTGTCTAGTACCTTAACTACTACACAAACTGGCTGTCATCCTTCCTATTAATAAGCCTCATGTTCTTGTGCTTTCTCATTTCTAGCAACAGGGAAGGAAAAGTTTGCATTTTTTTTAGTTCAGATTATAACATCCAAACTCCAGAAGCTGTGATTAATCTTAAGGCTCATTGATTAAATTAAAAAAAAATGTTTTCATATCTATAGTTTCACTATAGTTATAAGAGCCATGGTGGTGCAGTAGTTAGAATGCAGCATTACAGGCAAACTCTGCACACAGCCTAGAGTTCAATCCTGACAGAGCTCAAGGGTGACTCAGCATTCCTTCCTTCCGAGCAGGGGTGGGTTCTGACTTACCTCGCTGCCGGTTCGCTTCCTCCCTTGCCGCGTGAGCGCACGCGCATGCACAGTGCTGAAAATCCCGCTTCTGCGCATGTGCAAAAGTGAAAAACAAGATGGTGGTGCCTATGGCGCCGCCGAGAGAGCCGGTTCGGGGGCGTGTCCAGCCGGCCATCGCTGCCGGTTCGGCGAGTGGGGGGAAATTTCCGCTACCGGTTCTAAAGAACCAGTCCAAACCGGCAGGAACCCACCTCTGCTTCCGAGGTAGGTAAAATAAGGACCCAGATTATTGGGGACAATATGCTGACATTTGGTAACCTCTTAAGAGTGTGCTGTAAAGCCTTCCATCCTTCTGAGGTGGGTAAAATGAGGACCCAGATTGTTGGGGGCAATATGCTAACTCTGTAAACTGCTTAGAGAGGGCTGTAAAGCACTATGAAGCGGTATATAAGTCTAACTGCTATTGCTATATAAGTTTAAGTATTATTGCTATAATTAAAGCATAATTCAGTAAAAATATTCATATGTAGCCACAGCTGGAATGTTTTGGACAGGGTTTTTTGGGCAAACCTTTATAATGTAAGATTATACTCTATCTCCAAGAAAAATAGTGATACCACCCTAAAGAAAAATATTGATGTTGTCTATAAAATAAATAGGATAACTATTTTTTAAAAAGGTATTTTTAAACATGCTGATAGTAGAAAACTTTGAGCCATTTAAAATTTTGGTCAGTAAAACAGGTAATAATATGCAAAACAACAGCAACAACAACTAAGCATTCATCACAATCTCTCTTGTGTATTTGAGGAAAAGAGAAGCAGGATTCTTGTCTCGTGTCGTTTACTGTCCATAAATGATCTCTAATATGTTTAAGAATGTGATTCTTCATAAAAGCTTTGACCTTACATATGAATCATCTTGAAAGGTAAATGTCAAACATTAGTTAAACTTGATATACTGGTAATACATGACAATGGTACCAGTATAGTTTAGATCCTATCTTGACAACTAGCCAACCTTTCCATAATTCTTTTTTGCCTTAACACACAGTATTTTTCCATTTAAAAATATCGAGAGCCAAATTCAGCAAACTGGGACCCCTGGAATCCAATATATTCCTACTCCTGCTATATAGCCTTGTTTCGTTTAGATTAGGTAAACAGTTATCACGAATGGCATATCCCACCATGGCCTCCTTCCTATTAAGCCTTGCACCTGTCATCCATTCTAAGCCAAGAGGGAGAGTTTTTCTTATCATTTCCTGTAGTGATTTTTCTTTTCAGAAAAAAAATGAGAGCAGAAAACAACATTATTTTCCTCGAGATATTTATAGTGTTCATCAGATAAATTCATTTATTAGAATAAATGAAACTTTATTCGCAGTGCTCTGATTCATTATTCATTATTCTGACCATAATAGTTGGGCAAAGGCTTATGTACTGAAAGAAAAAAAACTTGAAAACAACTGAACTGAGAAATGAACAGAGCATGTACAACTAGGAAGAGTCCAGGAAAGTAATAATAACCAAAATCAGGATTCAACAGCTGACATTAAGCTCAAGGTAAATAAGAATAATTTATATCAATAGTTCTAAAACCATGTCTGTTACCTTCTCAAAAACTGACCTTCCCACTATGATCTTTAGGGAAATGCAATGTTTATTCCATAAGAAATAAATTTGGAGAAAGGAAAATGTACTATGTTTTGCTCTTCTAGTTCTCCCATACTTTTTAAATTACTGTATTTGGAAAACATTGGCCTCAATGTAATAAACAATATCTAACAATTGTAATTAATAATATTAAATATGGCAATTTAGCAAAAAGGTTGAAAAAATAATAATTTCTAGAAGAACCACAGTGGCATTTCCTGAAAAATCACAAAAGTATTTCATTTGTTCTACAATGCTCTCTGAATCATTTACGAATATAGGTTTATATACATATGATTACAGTTCCTCTGGACTACGAAAGAATCCTTAAGTATTTTCACAAACATATATATGGGCTGAATATCTGGGCTGAAAAAAATCAAGATGACCCTGGAAAGAATGAGGGGTATAAAAAAAACCTCTCTTTGCTTCCATCTAATGTTGGTCCCAGTTTTGAAACCCAGATATTATAACCTAAACATATATTGTTTGTATATTATTTGAAAATTAATCAAAAACTGTACATTAAAGGTTGCTTTAATAACCACTACATTCTGACTGGAATCATATGCAGGAAGTCCTCGCTTACCAACTGCAATTGGGACCAGCAATACCATTGCTAAGCAACACAGTTATAAAGTAAAACATCATATGACCACACTCAGTTTATAAAATCAGTTCTGGCTAGGCTTAAGCAAATCACCTGTGGTTGTTAAGCACATCACATGACTACAACTTGTGACTTTCTGCCATCTTCCCCATTTACTTTGCTTATTGGAAACTGGTATACACACACACACACACACACACACACTGAAATAATGTGCACTAAACTCAATAGAGCTTACTTCTGACTTAAACATTTCTGGAAATGTTTTCTAATGTCTGTTTTACTAGATCACCCAGTATAAACTACAAAATTATGCACCTTCTTTATAAAGATAAATTATTTTTGCCATTTATTGATCAGTTGTTTGTTAGATTCTATTAATGTATATAACCTTTAGAGTGAAAACAGCTTTAAAACCAGTGGTGGGTTGCTACCGGTTCACCCCAGTTCGGGTGAACCAGTAGCGGCGGCGGCAGGCTCCGCCCACCCGCCCGGACGTCATCACAGATGATCTGCGCATGCGCAGAAGGTTCTGCGTATATGCAGAAGTGCCACATGCGAGCGCGTTCAGAGTTCCGAACCGGTAGCAAAGGTAAGTGAAACCCACTACTGTTTGAAACATACCAGTAGATAAATATTTTAGATAAAAGGAACTTGCCAGCTTGTTAAACAATATGTAACATATTAGAATAAAGTCCTACCTTTCTAATTGCAAAAACAGTCCCTGAAGATATGATTTGTATCTATGATAGCAATCTATAGATACATGGTGAATGATCCAAGGTAAATGCAATCTTAAGCTTACCTTTTGCATATTTGGCTTGATACAGCGAACAAAGAAAGGGTTAGATGTGCTTAATGTTGCCATTAAGGAATGCAGCGAATCCTAAAAAAAGAGAAAGAAAGAAGCAAGGGAAGTGTTAAATTTCCAAATCATCTCAGCAAAGTTTTCCTAATAATCACAACAGCGTCACCTGGTGGTACAGTGTGCAAACTGAATTATTATTTTCTTATACTTTTTTTTAAAATAAGCTCTATGACAAAGTAAAATTAATCATCAGACAGATAAAATCAATTTTGCTACACTATGCGTAATGCACTTATCCTTATCTGGTGAGTGGTGTCAATGGCCTTAAAATTCCGAATTGAATACGTTAAATATTTAAATTAATTCTCACTTATAAAATTTACAGTACAAAACAATTTTAAATTGCTCCTGTTCTCAAGGACAGAGATTTTTTTTAATGCAGATTATATTTGCCCACAGAACTTGCCAAGAGTAAAATATCAGATTTTGCTTTATCAAGAGATAAACCTTGATAAAGCAGATAAAGTCTGCTTTATCTATATGGCAGGCTTACACTTAGAAGGAAGGCTATTGATGATTATGCATGGCATCAAACCAACTAGGAAAACAAAGAGTGAACAACTGGTTTCAGCCAAGAAGTAAATATTTTATTTTAAATGATCAGGAAAACATTCTGGAAAAAAAAACCCCATATTCATAGCTGGAGATGACAGTCATTTTTTTTCTTAGTTGAAAGTGATTTGATAGGAGATTTAGGCAACAATAATGTACAAAACACAATGTCTGGAAAAGCTCAGTGGATGAAAACAACAACCTTAAATTGTAAGCTGACTGTGGGCTTCCGATGCTTGCTCCCACACTTCAAAGTATCTTGACTGCTGCGGCTTGAAACATGCTCAAATAGGTCATATATGAAATCAAGGCTGAAACAGGAATTTAAATAATGTTTAAATAAGTAATGAAAACAAAGACCCAAAGTAAAGCCTATTATACAAGGACTGTTCTTTCCTTTAAAAATATGGCTGCTTTTTTTATTGATACTTCCCCACTGCTTGCCTGCTTGAAATGGCTGACAATCCAAAATTGGACACCAAGCAGACTTAGGTGCTATCATTATTTTTTCCTCTGAATGTTAAGAGCTGAATCGAGATAAATATACAATGACCAGAAAAAGACTGCTAGCACATTACAGAGAACACAGCATTTAGACAAGGAGACCATTGCCCTGTCATGTGATATTACATTAAATACTATCTCTCACACTTTGTATATCCCAAGGGTATTCTTCTCGTACTTATAAAGATTAACTTTATACTACTTCCTTACCTTTGCTGAACAGGTACATAGTGTTGAAAACATATGCCATAATACCTGTGTTAGCTTTTAAGAGGCTACAAGTCTCTGCTGTTTTTACCATAATGGACTAATAAACTAACTAAACCTCTTTGACCCTGTTGATGGGATGACCAAATATTTTCATTTATTTATCAAATTTATTTGCCGCCCATCTCATGGTTCAGGCGACTCTTCTACAGCAGAAATACAGCAGAATCTGAAGTTCTCCAGGCATTCCTCAACTGTCACTAACATCTAATGTCCAGGCCAATAGTGACAGCTACTATGAGTTGATTAGTCAGCAAAATCTGGAGAATAACTTCCATTTGGAATACGTCTATATTATAGCTATTAGGATCCTTTGCAAGAAATTATTTTAACATTTTTGTGTGCTTGCCGTCATTAGTCTCTTCATATGCTGTTATTTCACAAATTATGCTATAGTTATGTGTTTATCTTGTTTGGCATTTGTCTGTCTTGGAAAACCCACCACACTCAGAGGAATATTTTTATTTATTTATTTTTTTTATTTATTAAATTTGTATGCCGCCCAACTCCCAAGGGACTCTGGGCGGCTCACAACAATATAAAAAACCGTTAAAAAAAAAAAACCATAATAAAAACAATTAAAAACAGTTAAAAACTCATGCATACAGAATAAAGAAGCCTAAACAATAAATATGAAAAGCATATCAGTCAGAGATTCCTTTTGCTCTTCAGTTTAGGGTTGCATCTTTAAGCATTAACTCAACATAACTTATAATGTGTAAGCTTTTATCTTTATTGAATTTTTTTTTAATTTATATATCTGCATGCATTTAGACATCTAATCCATTTACCTAAGTTTGCCAAATATTTCATTAAGTGGTTCCACTTTTCATAAACAGAACAATTTTTTTACACATTCCCCCCAAATTCTCACTATCCAAAATTTTGTACTGAAAGTGCTCATGAATTATTGCTAGAATGACATTCAAACACTATCTTAAGTACATTTTATGAAATAGTCTGAAAAACTACAGTATATCCATGTCAAAATACATACACTCCCAATGAAATGTATTACAGATATTGTTTATAGCTGGATTCATCAAATGTGGTCACTCCCTAAATCAAGAAACATTTGGTTGTTTCTTCTGAATTTCACTAAGTCAAAATTACGACTGGTATCTTTCATGCTTCAGGATATCTTTTAAAATGCCATGTTATTACAGAGAACTGGAAGAAAGGTAAGAATAGTTAAAGTAGAATTTGAATATCATTCTAGCAAAAAGCCCCACTCCCTTGACTTGCAACATAGCATAATATTGGCAAACCATTCATAAAATTAACTCCATTCCATCATTTAGGAAAGACAAAGGTTTGGCATCTATCTGACTAATCAAAATATATTCAGAAACATAAGCTCCAAATGATGTCAAATATATTATCTTTGTTCTTCTCTTTAGAAATGCAGTACTTTCAAATATACAAAGTATATTCTAAAAGATAAATAGAGAGCCAAAAAGATAGTTTAGAACTGAATTCTACATTTTTCCCATACGCCCTTCTTTCTGAACCCTCAGTTTTCAACATCTTAACAAGGTCAGGATTTACAATTACACTACTGGCATACCTGCTTTCTCGCAATAAGTTCAGAAGATCATCCCTAAAAGTGTCTCTGTTTTTCTCCAAAATTCCTCTTACATCATACTGAACCTGTTTGAAACAGTGAAAAAAAGAATAATTTTTAACCTGTCTTATTAACAATTTCTCACAGAGGCACTATCATAAGGAAGAGAAAAATATTTATTTATTAATTTTTATACCATTATTACTTTATAAATAACTGAAATTGGCAAACATACCTAATACTTCTGCTCTTCCTATTTTCCTCACAACAACAACTGTGACGTTGGTTGGGCTGAGAATGAGTGAGTGGTCCAAAGTCACTCAACCAGCTTTCTTGCCTAAGGCAGGTCTTCAACTCCGTCTCTTAGTTTCTAGCCAGCACCTTAACCACTACACCAAACTGGCTCTCACATAACTCAAAGCTTCTTTTAATTTGTAAGTTGTTGTAAGACAAAACTAAGCTGCTCCTGAAACACTATTTGGAAGAATTTCAATAAACATAGGAAATAAAGATTACCTCCCCAGCATAGTGTTTCACTCCAAAGTTGTGGATAGTAACTCTTGGTTTCATATAAAAAGGATTGTTCTATTGATAAGAAGAACAAAAATAAGTCAAATTTATAAGTTAATTATAAATAATGAAATATAAAAAAGGGAAAATCTTCTCTCAAACTATGCTTTTCAGAATTTGCTGAAAGATGATTTTTTTAAAAGAATCTGCCACGTTTAATTATTAGACTTTTTAAACATTGCTCCAAAACATAATAGCTATATAGGCACTGTGTAAAACTAAATCTCTTTCAGGAAAGATGTAAATTAACGATGCATTGACAAAAATATCTTGAGCTATTAATTTCAAGCTTTAATTAATAGATAAACATTTTAACTTAATAGATTTGCTCAGTGAAAACCTAGAATTTTAACGATCAAAATTTACATTAGCACTGCATTTGAAATTCAGGGAATTTATAAGCAAATGAAAAGAACATTACTTACTGCATGCTGAATGTGTAACTTTGCCAACAGGGTTTTATCCGTAGCTTGAGGAAAGTGGCTCTCCTCATTGATCAGAGCCAACAAACCAAGTTTCTAAGCAGTCAAGACACAATAAAAAAATATGTTAAGTAGACCCCATATTGTTCATGCCTCTCTCTCTCTCTCTCTCTCTCTCTCTCTCTCTCTCTCTCTCTCTCTCTCTCTCTCTCTATATATATATATATATA
>QLTV01003776.1:771284-787296 GCA_003457575.1 Thermophis baileyi
TATATATATATATATATATATATGTATGTATGTATGTATGTATGTATGTATGTATGTATGTATATGTATATGTATATGTATATGTATATGTATATGTATACCGTATATATTTGTCATATAGTATTATAATTCAAGTAGGTAGAAAAGGGTCAGGATTTGGATAGTAACACTGCTTCTATCATCTACTCTGTTTTCATGTATATGTGTATCTATGTACTGTATGTATGTATGTACACACACACACACACACACACACACACACACACACACACACACACACACACACACCATTCCTTGAAATGGAACAGTAACAGGAAACATGCAGCACTGTGACACAAGTGGCACACTATGTATTTTTCAATGTGGGGCAAAGGAAAGGAAACATGGGATTGTTTTTTTTTTTTTGTCTCTCATAGTTCCATATCCGTATGATACGCCATAGTAGTTTTAAGACAACTGTTAAATTATGCAGTTACCTTTGTATCCTCTGGCAGGACAGACTTACTGTTGAACAATTAGAGGAAAATGTACCAGGAAAGACCCTGGTACTCCAGATAATAAGTCAAATTAGACATTATAATAAAGGTAAACAAAATGTACTTGATTATCTTGATTAAAAAGACAAGGGAGTAAATAAGCATTTTTGTATCAAAAAGAGCTGGGGGGGGAGGACACAACTGTGACCCAGGAACAAATTGAAACCTAGGTATTGATAGACAAGAATTAAAAACATATGATCAGGTGAAATCTGAGGTTCAGTTGTGAAAAAAAATAATATACTTTTCAAACATTGTGACTGATCATATGACATATGCTATAATTTGAGATAAACAATTATTAGTAAATCAATATTTGTAAAAAAAATCCCTTAAATTTTAGACTACTTATATATTTACCTTTTCAATAAGATCCAAGCATTCCCCATTATCTGTCCAGTTAATGTCTTCCCACTGGAGTCCTTCTCTAAGAAAACCCAAGAAAGAGATTTTATTAAATTGCACAAACTGTTTTGATTGTCTAAAAGAAAGTTGGATGAAAACATGCATCCTTACAATAATGGTACAATGAATTTTATGGGGAATCAAATCTCTAAAAGAACTAAGCTGAGAACGAAAAACAAATGGATTAACACAAATATTCAAGCTATGGCAGAGAAAATAAATGACATTTAACAATTCTTACCTACTATATTCTAATTGCTCTAATGAAAAAATGTGCTTGTTGAAATATTCCTGAAGTTTTTCATTTGCATAGTTAATATTGAACTGTTCAAAACGATTAACCTGGAAAAAGACAAATCATAAGGCAATACATAGTAACTGACATTCTTAGTCAAGCAATGCAAGAGGAAAAAGAACGATGTTTAAGCATAAAAGCATCAGCTACATATAAATGTTCGGAACATACCTCAAAATTTTCAAATCCAAAAATGTCTAAAATGCCAATGGACTTGAAGTCATCCTTGCCTTTGATTCTGCTGTTGATTTTTTTAATAACCCAGGCAAAGCACTGGGAGTAAAGTGCCATAGCTGCTGAATCTCGGCTATCTATAGCCTGGTGGTTGATAATAAAAAGTAGATTATTTTATGACCCGATAGCATTCCTCAAAGTAATGTTTCTAAGAGACATGACAAGCAATGAAATATATATCCCTATACTTTATTACTCCCTTCAGAACTAAGTTTTCCCTCTCATTTTGTTGCTGCTATGCCTGAGAATCAGTGCTGACTCTTGGTGACTGCCTGGACAAGTCCCTGCAGTTTTCTTGGCAAGATTTCAGAAGTGATTTGCCATTGATTTCTCCCTAGGGCTGAGAGTGAGTGACTAGCCAAAGGTCACCCAGATGGTTTTGTGCTTAAGACAGGATTAGAATTCATGCTCTTCTGGTTTCTAAACTCATGAACTATTGGTTCTCTTTTTCGCTCCCCTAACTGCTGCCAAATAGATACACATTTTTTTTATCTTCCTATCCTTGACTTATGACCATAATTGGGATTGGAATCTCAGTCATTGAGGGAAGCGGTCATTAAGCGAGATGTCCACATGACTGCTTCAATCAATGAATGCAATCCCGATACTCCTGGTCGCAGTCATTAAGCAGACTGAGTAAAAGAGCTGCCTGCCAGGATTTCAGCTTTGCAAGGCAGGTAGCTCTTGCTCTCAAATTCCGGCAGCCCACCAAAGAAGCTCAGTCCCCCTGTGCACACAGGGGAAATCCTTTGAGGTACTGCAGGAATAGAGATGAAATCCTGAAGAGTTCACCTCCATTCCTGCTGTCCATCCCCTCCATATGTAACATTCTCTGCCAGCTTCCCCACTGAGTTTCTAGGGAAGCTGACAGAAAATATTGCAAACAAGGATCACATGATCACAGGGTGCTTGGTAACCAGTCATAAATGTGAGACAATTGCCAAATGCCTGAAATGCAGTCATGTGACCACTGTGTGTGTGATATTTACAACAGCCAGAAGTGCTTTATAGGCTGTAAACCACCCTTTCTGAGGCCATTGTAATTTTAAACAACGAGGTGTAATCTTCCTTCCTGAACAGAGCTGATACTTCTACATGAAGCTAAGTGCAATTCACCAGGAGTGGAATGACCTGCCCTAGACTTTAATGTAATGTTGTCTCTCTGTAAGAGTACCAATGGCAGATTTTTTATTTTAAACAGTATCTTTTGGGCATGCATATTTAGACTTCTGGAAACTACACCACAGTAGAAATAAAAAATGAGATTTTTCAGAGATCCTAAATATTACACACAAAAACATTCTAAAATAATTGGATTTTACCTGCTGTATATTAAGAGGTGTTAGAATTTCTTCTCCCCTGAGTATCATTGATCTCTGTGTCAATGCTTCAGTTAGCTGTGTTGAGTCCAGCCCAAGTAACTCTGCAGATCTATTCAGAGCTAAGAACAATAGAGCAACAAACTATAGTAACAGAAAGAGCTACTAAAAATACAGTAGTATTATTTGGGAAGGTAAGCAATTTGCCATTCATAAGTATTACTTTCCCTCAACAGAGTCTTTTTCTTATGTAATGCCATTCTCCAAATTATCTAAATTACATTTCAGAGTCAATCCATGCCAATGAAAAACAGATCTAGAGGACTGAAGAGTTAACTGAAACTAATTTTGTAATTTGTCCTAAGTTCTAATTTAAATTACTCAAAATTTGAACTAGAAAGACAGGACAGAGATATTCATAATTAGAAAATAGCTATTTTTTCACCTGTTTTGAAGGACACCTGTGCTCCACCAGCTGTAATAAATTCAATATTGCCAAGATGCAAAATGCCAGCAAGGAGCCTAAGAACATCTCGTACCTCCTCAGTGGTGAACTGCATCACTTCCATTGCCGTCTAGAAAAGACACACAATATGACTGAACCTTTGAGCTCATTCGTATCACATAATATTATCCAAGTATCTCCCATACATGAAGAGTCTCAAAGAAGTCTCTTCAGAAGGACGTGTTTCTCCAAAATTAGCATGGTTTTGGTCACATGAAGACTTTCCTTATTTCTTGCCACTTCAATGTTGGGTTGCAAGGAGAAGAGATTCAGATCAGAATAAAAACCCATCATCATCAGGCACCCTCTGCAAGCAATTAAACTAAGAGTACCAAGAACTCTGCAATTCAACCCTGAGCTACACATATTCTCTTCTATTGGAACTACCAATGGTTTTCCTTGATGGGACCTTGAAGGGAAAGGATGAAAAAACTGGTCAAACTCACAACGACTTCTTTGAATGCTTCTGCGTCATTGATTGTCTTGTCTGCTACACAACCAGACTGGTTCAGGTAGTGATAGTTCTCAGGTGCAGATAGGTAAAATGCATCTAAATAGAGGAAAAACATTTCTATCATGCTAAATCTAATATTCAAATTTGCTTAAAATCTACAAGAGAAGTAACAATCAGAATTTGTATAGATTTCTTGGAATAAAGAACTCAGACTTGTTCTATACATTGATGATTTTCTGGAGAGTATCAAAGTACTGATAGAATTTTCTACAGATGTCCTCCGCCCTCACCCCCAACGTCTCAGCAAGATTTTCTCAGTGAAACAGTTCAGAAGTAGGGGTTGTAACTGCAATCTACATAAGATTTAAACTCAGGTGATTAGAGTCTTCCTGGGAGATGCCAATTAAATGGGTGCTGGAAATGATGTTGTCTCTACTGTGATTGGTCTGCCTTGCTTGCTTACTGAGCTGGGTATGATCCACCACCCAGATAGACAACTGATCAAGGCCACACACAGCAACTCCTAGAGAGACCCCCAATATTGCTGAAATTGCTGCACTGAAGAAGCCATGCTGAGTCAAGGGGTGAAATATCTGCATAAAACCTAATCAATACCTTGGCATTTATCTCCCAAAGCCTGGAGAACCTGACTACAATATGTGTATGTACATCAAAGTTTGTTTCAATTATTTTTAACATTGCTTTATAACTGCACCTGAAGTATGGAAATAATTAAAATAGGTTGCCCGTCAAATAACAATCTGCTTATGTGTTATATATGTTATGGACAGTGATATAGGGACTTGGCACTCAATGTCTTGGTAGAATGTTATGTGGACACCATAAGTACACTAGCATATTCTCCTGTCTCCCATTTTACAAAAAAGCTATTTCCTATACTGTTTCTACTCTATTCAAGAAATTCTCTGTCCTGTTGCTATTCCCTCATGATTCAGCTTCTTATGTTTAACAGGATTTAGAGCATGGGCAGGAAAGAGTTCAAATTTTCATGATTATCATCATATGAAGAAAAAATGTTTTCTGAAAAACAGTAATTTCTTTTCGAAAAAGCCATTGCTTAAATACAAAACGGAGTCCCACCTTTCTTTTCTCCCTCAATCCCTGCCAGCAGGGCATAGAATATATGATAATTTCTCTCTCCTGGATTTTGCCTTACTACTCGATTCTATGAGACAAAACATTAGAAATATATTCAACAAAATCTTTTACATTTTTAAACAATTCAAAATATTAGGGAAAAAAACAAATAAGTTACCTTTTCTAATAAATCTTTTGGAGGCATCAAGTGAATAGGTCAAGGAACAAAATGGTTCAGTTGAACTTGTAAAAATTGTAATCTATATATTATTTTTGTTAGTATGTTTATTCAGAAGAACGTTCATTTGTATTAGTTTCCTTTAATTTTAAAACTTCATTTATTATATATAAATATTAATTAATTAATTAATTAATTATATTTGTATGCCGCCCAACTCCCAAAGGACTATCTTTTTATTGGCAGCTGAGCTCAATGTCTGGTGATGAAATATATTTGTAAAAGAATTAAGTAAATTATACAAAAAACAGATCCCGACATAATATGTAAAACTCTCTTTTTCTTTCTTTCTCTCACACATGTATCTTTTGTTTGCTATGAAGAATTAGTACACTACTATCAATCTTTCTGGCAATATTTAAAAAACCCAGAAAAATATATCCACTTTAAAAGGATTAGTTACTTCTACACTAAGGAGTACTAATAGAAAATAATATCCTCCTAATAGGTTTTTTTCCTACTGAGCCAGGCAGCAGGACCAACACAGACTGGAAAAGAGAAATATATCTAGGATTAATTAGAGCAAACCTGGCTCAGATTAATCACTCACTCACTGCACAATAGAATCGAGTGGATTATCTACTTGATTTATAAAGCTGAATATAAAGCTGTATTTTAGCTTTCCCTAGGCAAAAGTTGCCATCTTATTATTAAGTTTGAACAGTTTTACTCTGAAGATTAACACAAATGAGTGATATAAAAAAAATAAAAAAGTACATTTTCTAATATTTTTTCAATACAGCTTCCTACATTAAACCATGAAAGAAAAAGTTTCAGAGTTTCTAATATTCTAATGTGCAACTTTGGAATAAAGTAAAATAAACAAGCTGCCTTATATATGTGTGTATACACACACACAGAGCTTGTAAAACAATTACAAGGCACAGAAAATATAGGATACAGTCTACAATTTTTCCTCCCTGAATATTGCCTTTCTGACAGAAGTTCAGCTGAACAAATTTCCCAAAGCGACTAGAGTTGTTGTTGTAAACAGTCTTTGCATTGCCAAATGCTTCCATAATTGGGCTGCAGTTAAAAAAAAAAAAGACAAAGTTATTAAGTGTTTATGAGTCCCATAAAAATTATAATGAATCTTATTGATGGAAATATTGTAACACTAATGTTTTAAAAAGGTCTATTCACAATATAAAATACATCAAGTCATATCAACCAAGTCATGAACTTCTAGTACATTTTTAAATATTCCTTGAAGGAATAATATACCAGGAAGGGGGGCAGGGAGAGAAGGAAGAGGGAAACCTGTGTCAGCGTAGCAAAATAGTCCAGACAAGAAGTTGCTCTGTGAGATGGACGTTCTCTAAATTTGATTTATAAATAAATAAATAAATATAGGTAAGAAGCTCATCCAGAAGGACTAGCTCTACTTTATTGTATGGTTACATTAACAGAATCTTGCAAGTCTGAAAGTTTCTTCGCATCGCCTTTACAGCCCAAGAAACTAGGGAAGGTCCTTTTCTGAGAACAATAGGTTGACAACTGTGAATTAATAGGGCAAGCCAATTCAAGCTTGAGCAGAAAGGGTGTCTTTTCTTGCCTTGCTAAATTGCATGAAAGATAGTTTGACCAATGATAGCTGGCTGCTGCCATGAAATCATCTTACTGAATGCTTTATGATATACCACACCAATCTTTCAAAGATGTATTTCAAGAAAACAGAAAAATGTATAAAGTGTTGTGTCAACATATAGCTTTTACCTAAGTTAAAAATACTTGTACTGAGAAATAAAATTTAAAGAGCACACACAAATTCTAATCTATTAAATTATCAACAACTCTACCAACTATATATAAAAACCTAAGAGAGGCTCAGTTAATTTTCTAGTTTGCCCACTGCTTAGGAAATAACCTTATAGGATATTATATAGAGTTAGATGATATAAGTTTAACTACTCATCCCTGATACTGCTAATAGTTTTGTATTCTATCAGCAAGCAGGCAAGCTTATGCAGAAATAACTTCCTTCCATAAGTCTTGTTTATTGTTTTCCTTAAGAAAATGCCACAGCACATATATACCTGCTCTCCAAAATTGCTTGTTCGACACTAGCTATTTTCTCCATACAAGAGAGTTCCAGAGAATGTTGGCTTACGGCAGACAAAAACTTGAGAATCAACTTAGTGCTCTCTGTTTTACCGGCACCACTTTCACCACTGGAAGACAAAAAAGAAAACAAGTCTACAGTTAGTCAGACCAAATACCTTATGAAAAGATGGGCATTTGATGGATGTAGGTAAATATCTTATGAAAAAGGCTTTCGACTTGGGAGCAGTGAACATTTTTACAAGCTTTTATATGGTTTTTACACTGTTTATGCTAAGCAAATGGGTTTACAGTAAGTCAAGGACAATCTGCATTGTAAGTTCACATCAGGTTTTAATAACTGCCCTTATCCTAAACAATGGTCCTAAACTATCAGTGAGAGATGCATGGCATCCTGCACAAAAAGAAGCAAGAAAAACAATGTACAGCAGCAAATATTCCTAAGGTAAGCAACCGGACCATGCACTGTCCTGGTGCTACTGCTGGCTGCAGATGCAAGGAGCAATGGTATATCACATGCTAATGCTTATATGTTGTTCTCTTGTCACCCTTTGGCTAAGTTATTACATATTATTATACTCACCATGGGAACCCCTAACTCCCAATATGTTGAAAAGGTGATTTCTAAATAGCAGCGTGCTTCACAACCAACAGAAAAAAGCAGTGTATTTCAAATAAACTTCATACATAAATCCTTGGGCTTGACTTTTCTGTAAGGTTCTAATCGCCAGTGAAGTCATCATATTAACATTTTTATTTTGATATGACATACTAAATCTTCCCATGGACAGTTGATTCTTCTCCAGAATGAAGTTTTCCTTTTGCTTTTGTTAGAAAACAGGAGTGTTTGAAGGTTTTCAAAGGATAGCTTGAGGCAAAAATCCAATACCAGATACATGCTATATCTTGGGTATAATCACTTCATCAGTAAGTTATTTCTTCCTGCTACAACATTCCCCTAAATTTTAGCTCCTTTGGAATCTAAAAAAAGTCTGAATTATTTTACTTATATCACCTGCCTTGTTCATTAACAACAATCATTATGAGCAAGGGGCACTGACTATGTACAAGGATAAGGCAAAACCTGTATCAAATATGGCACCAGGCTAGTAGGAATATCAGTTACCGACACCATCACACATATGTACAAACACCCCTTGCAGTTTATCCCCTCCAGAATGTCACCTTCTCTCCCTCCTCCCAGTGAGTTAAGTGAAGCTTGAAGCATTTCAAATATCATTGGTCAACCACATTTATGTTGTAAATATATCAACTGTGTATGAGGGGATAGGGTGATGTAAAGGCAATGGTAATGGCTTAAACTCTGAGGAAACCCCTAGTCTTTTATATGTATTTTTGAAAGACAATGAAAATAATACCTTTTGCTAACGTTATTCAAGAGCGCAGAGTAACTTTCCTATTTACACTATATGTTCTGATGAAAAATCCCAAAGAAGGAAATAGCTATTACATTTTCATGGCATTTCAGTTGGTTCTAATAAAGGTATTGCCCAACTGTAGATATTGTTTCAATAACACAGTAGATACCACACAGCAATATATCATAGGATTACACTCCTAATAATTTAGTTGAATAAAATTCAATTAAAAACAACAATCCAATAACTCATTATAATTATATAGTCATTAGAACATGGTCTAAATTCAGTATGACCTGCAACAAAATGATAAATAACAAGCAGGTCCACTAGAGGGGGTTTGCTGTCTTTAATGAGCAATGAACCAAATACATAGCTATGATTCCTATAATCTACATTACTATACTTACAGAAGACCAAACAAAATAATTATGCTAACATACAGTATAATTATAATCAACCAACCAACCAACCAACCAACCAACCAACTTATTGTGACTGCAACTCTGGAGAGCAAGTATAGTACAACAACCATAATATTATGGCATAGAATAAATGATATTAACAGAAACACCTCATTTGTACCTGTAAAATAATCAGTGTGCTATGAAGCCCTGGTCAGGATAAGATATTGTATTTCTGTTTGGAAGCAAGCCCTGCAAAATTTGAACATCAATGTCTTCAAATCACTGTTTTATTATCTCTTTCATTTTTAAATAGCCTAGAAAAGTCATAGCCCCTAGAGCAAATTTCTGCCCAAAAGCCTTTTATCCACTAATTTGCAAGCCATAAAGAAGCTTTTTTTGTTCCTAAGCTTTCAAAAACTTTTGTAAAATGGGTTCAAAACATTGTAGACAATTGAGCTAGTGATTCTTTCTAGCTGCAGCAGCAATCGGCTCATCAGAAACGGAGTCAATCAATAACACTGGCAATACCAATTCAGATGTGTGACAGCTAAGAATGCAGTACATACTCAATCACCTTTATTGTTTGCCCTGAACCTATAGAAAACAATGATGATATACAGTCCCTACTGAATGTGGAATAAAATAATTCACTAATAGGACAACATGGCAGGTTTTATTAGCTGGTGGCAAAAATTGGGCTACCGTTGAAAAGATTTTCTGCTCTCCCTGGAAAGATGCATTTGACAGTTTCAACACACCCATCTTTCTCTGGCAACAACATATGTCTTCTGCTTTTGCCCATACTCTGCAGCAACCTGCCTACATTTAAACCAGTCATTAAAAAATAAAAACCATAAAAATTAGCGTAATCTCTATAGCTATCATCCAGAGATGGGTGCCTTCACATCCCAATTCACAGCAGTTTTTGAAAATCAATCTTTATAAAGAACAGGCCGAGCTGCTAATAGTGATGAGAGGTAAAGTTGAATATATATGATAAGGATGGTGAAATTAAGATAAAAAACTAGAAAACCGTAAGTTTCTAGTAATAGCTCAAGTTGCTTTAAAAGCTTTTACAGTTCGGGACTATATTATCTAAAGGGAACAGGTCTTCTTAGGGGTTTGTACCTGTATCTGTATTTGGATAGTGAGATGAATGATATCTAAATGTGATAGACAGAAGACAGATGACATCATCTTGGGTTATCTTGCTCAGTGACTACTCAGGAGGTGGCCTTTCTCATGAAAATCTCCCAACTTTGGAATTGCTCCCCACCCCACCCCCTCAGGGAGGTACATCAAGCAACTGTATTGCCTTTTCAGAATCAGTTGAAATTCTTTTCATCCCCACTGGCATTTGAATATGTTTATTATAAGCTGCCCTGGAAAAATAGTGTAAAATGGGGTGTAGCATTTTAAACGTACAAATATTTAAACATATCCAATTTAAGTTGTTTGAAACATTAATACTATTAATGATACAAATGAGATCCCAGAGCTATCATTGCCTCCCAAATAATCCTATAAAAGAAGATATGTTAAGACTTTGAGGCAAGGACTCTACAGGAGAAGGATCTCAGAAACCACAATGATGGTCACAACCACACTATCAAAGCCCCAATCTTTTATATATAGGTTCATGTTGCATTCACATACAGAGAAGTGGGAGATTCATACCTCTTGGCTTTTTGTTTTCCCCAGATACCCCAACTTTAAAAGCCAATATGCTTTCAATGACCATTCTTCTTCCTGCATCCTATGCAATTCTCTGATTTTTGTTTACTGAAATCTAAGGTCTGTATTGATGGAGACCCAGAACACTGAAATAATTATTGAGGCTATAATTGATTAATCTTATTTTAGATGAGAACCTTTCAAAGCATGGAGTCCAAGGCAACTGTCCCTATCAACCTGCTCTTCCAAAGCCCTATCCATGATATGCTACTGGTATGAGTGACTGTACATAAAGATCTTTCATGTGTCCTAACACACGTAGGGAACTGAAGTGCAACATTTCGTTAATACAATAACTGAAATGTCATATCTCAGAAAACCACTGAACATTAGGATCTAGTGACACACTATTTTATCCTCATTAAATGAAAGTGTAGGTTAGTTAAACAATAGAGAAAATAAGCAAACTCAATTAAGGAGATTAAACCAACCAGTACATTCAAGAATTTCATTATTACTGCTGCTGTTATTTATGAGTTTTTTAAAGGTCTTTCTTTGATCAATGTACTTATTCACAACTAGTGCTGACAAATTAATCTTCTGAACAGCATGACATAACTCAGTGAGAAAATCAAAGTGTTCAAAGTGAAATGAAGTCTAAGTTAACTGACCAAAGTAAACTATATAAAACTAGAAACATAATTTTTATTGAATGACCGCATGACATATATTAGATATGAAGATGTTTGTCTTCAAGAAGAGATTGGGATCATGTAATGAAGCTATACCTCCATGTATTTCATTTTTAAAGAATTAAGCATATTCAACAATGCAGAATTCCACATATAATCACAATTCAGCAACAAAAGCTGGAGTAATTCATACATTATTCAAAATACCTGATGAGAACACACTGGTTGTCATGACGTTTCCATAGGCAGCGGTAGCATTCATTAGCAATAGCAAAAATATGAGGTGAAATCTCTCCCAGGTGATGACGGCTGTAGTGCTCTATCGTGGTCTGATCATACAGACCTGGGATAGTTTTATAGGGGTTAACTGAGGCAACAATGGAACCAATGTAAGTCTGAAAGAAAAAAAATAAGGCACATTTTGTTGATTTGATTAGATATCCTGCTATAATCATTATATTCCTGAATTTAAAAATATATCTGACAAGGCCTAGCACAGTGATGGAGAACCTTTTTTTGCTCGGGTGCCAAAAGGGCGCTTGTGCGCCTGTTCCCGCACCCATAATGCAATGCGTGCACAACCCCCCCTCCCGTGCTGCCCCCCTGCGCATGTGTGCAGGACTCACTGAAGCCTCTGGACTTCCAGTAGGCCCGTTGGGCCGTTTTTTGCCCTCCCCAGGCTTCAGGAAAGCCTCCTAAAGCCTGGGGAAGGCGAAAAACAGCCCAACGGGCCTACCGGAAGTTCGGAAACTTCCGATTATAAAATGAAATAGAAGATGTGAGGCACAATCCAGAACCTATTCTGGGATGTTTTCCAGCAGAAGCCTAAGGGCAGGGAAAGGCAATATGTGGGCACTGGTAGGCCTGTGAACATCTTCATTGATTCTTCTCAGGCTCCCTGCCCAAAATTTCTTTCTTTTTTAAAAACTTAAATATTTGAATTAAAAATAAATGGGAAAAATGTCAGCATCTAGGATACAGGCAGCCCTTATTATCTGTGGTCCCATTATCTGTTGTCTTATGTATCTGTGGTAGGAAAATGCACACCAAATCTTGATAACATAATAAGTGATTTCATGTATCTGCAGCAAATTTTTGTGTATCTAGTACTTTTCAATATTATCCCTTATCCATGGTCTTATTTGCTGTTCAGCTGGAATGGAATACCACAAATGACAAGGGTCATCTTTATTTATATTTTTGACAAAGCTTTAAGGTATATTATGGGTAAATGAAATCTATTTATTTTGTCAATTTATATTGCCACAGGTGACATGACTTATGGCAGCATACACAATTAAACAAGGAATTTGAATAGCACACACAATAAGGCATAAAGCAATTTTAACCAGACTCAATTTACACACACCTCAAGTCAGTCAACCCAGTCATGTTCACAAGATCTACCAACCCAAAGCTATACAATAGCCAGGCAAGGGCCATTGATATGTCAAAGGAAATGCTATTCCATATGATAAGCACAGCAACAAAGCAGGCACATCTCTTGGCTCCCAACATATGAGATTATTTCATTGACAGGACCCAGAGCAAGCTAATCAAAGACAGAAACAGGTGGTCCCATGTTCATGGAGGCTTTTATTGGTCATAACCAGCACCTTGAATTGCACCAGCAAGTACCAATGTTACCTGGAAATAATAGTATGTACCCGTAACTACCAGTGCTACTGTTTTCTGGACCAACTATAGTTTCATGTTTTCAAGGGCAACCCAATGTAGACTGTATAAGGAAGGTCTCCTAATCCAGGGATGGCCACAATTGGCAATAATTGTGCAAAGTCTCTCCAAGCCATAGCTGCATTGTCCTTTAAGCAGGAATTCTAAGACTAAGAATAGTCCCAAATTGTATACCCACACTTTCAGGGAGAGTACAACCTCATTTAGAACTAAATATGGAAACTCTCCAGATTCAGGAAGCCTCAAAAGTCAAACACTTAATCTTCTTTCAACTGAAGCAGAATCTTAGGCATAATGTGGGCAATCAAGAATTGAGATGTACAACTGGATAGCATTAGCATGTATATGTTCAACAGAAGTGAGGAGAGAACTGAGCTCTGAGGTACCTCACAAAGAAATTGTCAGGGATTTGGTCTTTCCTCTATCAACACAGGCTGAAAGAATCCCTGAAGGAAGGAGAACCACAATAAAATGATGACTCCTATTATTAGGACTCCTATCCTAATCTATGAGCCAGTCCTAATGGATATGGTAATTGGTGACATTAAAGACTGAATTTAAATCCAGATTATTCTTTTTTTAAATATCTAGAGTAAAGAGCAAAGAAGGAGGGATGTTTCATTTTATGACCCTTGACAATCCTGAACAAAGGAGGAACCCAGTGGAGAACTCTTCCAAAAAATATACAAGACAAAATGAAGGAAAATCTCAGTTCAACAGGCCATCTGGAGTGAAGCAGTCTTTACTAACGGCAAATGCTTTTTAAATCCAAAATTATATTATCTCTCTGTTTTTGGTAGTTACATAATTGCTGTTTTTGCATTTGCACAAAGGACATAAGTTATATCAAATATTCATGCACTGATGCCAAACCAAAAGTTTATTCGTTTGCATGGGAGGATAATTGAATGGAAGTCCAAAGAATTGAAATTGTACTGTAATAAATAAAATATTTAACTACATGATTTCCATTTAGCCCATTGAATTAAACATTTTCACAATGATACTAATAATATGAATGATTATCAGGGATGTATTCAGCAATGTATTCAATTGAAAGTTTGCAAAAATTAAACCACAAACAGTTTAACTAAATTTTATTTCTTATAGACCCCTCATGTAACTTTACAGTTGCCTCACTTTTCAAATCCTTTAGAACTTTTGTTTTAGACAAACTCTCAAAACCTCTTAAATGCCAAACATATTGAAAAGGTAGTGAGGCTATAACTTTGAATCACTAAAAAGTTTATTTTAATGTTGGCAAAGATACATATCATTAAAAAATTTTTTTTCAAAAATACCCAGTGGATGTAAAGAAAGATGCATCTGGTTCAGGATTTTGGCTGCAACCCGTACCATTCAACTAATTCTGCATACCCAAGGCTAGTTTGTGTTTTGGAAAAGTATATGCCTAGACACACACATGCAAACACACAGAAGCAACATGCCAAATGTGGAATTTCAAAGGCAGTTTATTATATGGTGTTGTAGAAAGGGTGTGCTTTCTAATGTAAAAATAAAAGTAGTGGTCAGCCAGATTCCTTTAGGAAACCCACAGAGCAGCATGGGAATTCAAAGTAATGTCTTGTTTCTGAGTTCCTGCAATCTGTGTCTGAATACAGAGAACAGAAGGTCCGTCTGTAGCAATTTGACCCAATCGTTATTGATAAAACAAATTACATTGTAATTTGAGACACAGTATGTTTGACTTTGTCTCACTCTGTTGCTTCCCATTTTGCAAGCTCATTTTTCTGTGAGCCAAGTAGGTCAGCCACTGAACACAAGTTAGTACAAAAAATATGTAAGGCAGCCCAGCACTTGATAGGCTGTTTCCTCATTTGTATCCTAAAGTGAGTCGTAATTTATGGTTGCATGCATGCAAGTACCCTTGATTTACCAACACTTCAGTTTTGTCTTATGCTTAATTTGTTTACCTAATTTGTAAGGGACAGAGTCCAATTCTCTCCCTAAATTATAAGTTATATGTTTGAGGTCAAACATTTTTTCTTAAAAGCAATAGTTTAACGTATGATTATATGTTTATAGAAGCTTCTACCTACAGTAGTTACATCATTTGTTACAGAAATCTTCAATCATTTAATCATGTGTTGTGTTCTCATAACAAGATGCTATGCAATATGGCAGGTGCAACATATTAAAATATTCCTCTATAAACAAATTAAATTACTACTATTCAAGAAAAAAACGTCCTTATCTGTAAAGAGTAAGATGTTTACCTTCTCCCTTCTACAGCTGGAACAAATAAATTCCACAAAACAGACTCAAATAGAAGTGTTGAAAGGAAGGTTTGAAACAAGACTCTAAAGAACCTTTATTCTTATACCAGCTTTAACATTTGATTCACTCAGAAGAATTGTCAAAAGGCAATTCAGTATGTACAGGTGTTTATTTTAGAGGAAACACAGAATGGATTTCAAGAAAGTATCTTTATAATTTATTTGAACATTTTGGTGAAATGAAGCACACACACCTGCAAATATATGACAGTCAACTAAATAGCAAATATTGTTGCATACTCAATTTCAAGAGATAGGGCACTGTTGCCTAGGCCAGGGTAGAGATGTAAAATTTCCGGAAATTTTGAAGGTCGGAAAAAGAACCGTTTTTTTTCTGGGTTTTTTGGGGAAAAAACGGAAATTTTCAGAAAAATTGAAAAA
This sequence comes from Thermophis baileyi, assembly GCA_003457575.1. Taxonomy (NCBI): domain Eukaryota; kingdom Metazoa; phylum Chordata; class Lepidosauria; order Squamata; family Dipsadidae; genus Thermophis; species Thermophis baileyi. Next base: position 786,955 of record QLTV01003776.1, read on the forward strand.
AAAATGCTACATTAGCACTTTTTTGTCTTTTTAAGATTGAAAGTCATTCTGTTACTTTAGGAACATAAAATATGACTATGGACAATTTGACTTGGCATAAAATTATCACAACTAGCATATTAAAAATATAGTGTAGCCAAACAATTATCACAAACAGAATTTACTTTTTTATATTTATTTGTAACAAAGGGAGCAACAATCTCCTGAACTGCTTACTAGTTTATGTACAACAGCCAAAAAGCCTCCACAAAACAATTTTCAAAACCAAAAGTAACAATTTTTCATATTTCCTCTCCATAGTATTAAATAAAAATAAAAATAAAAACCCCATTCTCATAAAAA
>QLTV01003776.1:800315-816372 GCA_003457575.1 Thermophis baileyi
AATGTGGTTTTGTTGTAAAAAATATTTTTTTGGAGGAATATGCCACATATTATAATAAACATATAATAAGCATGAATGGTCATGCATCAGAAAATTGTAGGCTTGATAGAAATCCCTGAAACTAAGTTATACATACCTAATTTGAGTTTGTTGATATTCTACATATTATAAGGTTGGTGATATAAAAGCATTTCTATGCATCCACAGAAGAAACTCTCTATTGTCTTTCAGGGTGTAAATAGCCAATTTACTGTATACAGGGGCATTGGAACACGGAACTTCTGTTTTTATTGGTGACAAACTTTTGAGCTGACAGTTTGATGCTCTCACTCTCTCTCTGTCCCTTTCTGCAGGCATTATTCATGTAGCAGAAATTCATGTAGCAGAAATAGCATCCCTTATATATACAGTAGTAATGTCTTTGAAAGGTCTACTCAGGCTGGCTTGTTCAATATATGCCATCCGGACAGTAGCTGTAATTTTGTTGTAATGATACAGAGGAACTTCCTAATTAAATAAATAAAATTAAAAACCTTGTTCATATAAAGGCGATAGCTATGTGGGTGTAATGGAATGTGCACCTGCAGCAGCAGAGGGGGAAGATTTTGCCAACTCAGAGCTTTCCCAGGAGACCCAAATCAAGAGGCTGCGCTGGATGGGGCTGAGGGGAAGAGGTTCAGGATAACCACACCCTAGAATCTTACAGCATATATTGAGAAGGTTAGAAGATTATAGCTTTAGTTTGGCAAGATTCTGTCTATTAGATTTAAGCAAATAAAGGGTTGGATTTGATTGGATCTCATTTTCTCATCTCTGGGCTTGGGCCTGATAATTTGTCATGAAACTTTGGGGCTTCTTAAACAGAAATAAACTATCATTTGCATTCATTAAATATGAACCTCAACCTCATGTGAATCTGAAGCACTCACATTCCAGCTGTCTTAACTATACTCTTCAAGGCTGCAGAGTTCTTGTACAAGTTTGCCAAACAGCATAGCCTCTGAATGTGATTCTCCGTAGGTTTGTTTTCTTCCCAACTCTTCTTTGGCTCCTACTTTCAGTTCTTATATTGATGTCTGTTCTTCTCCTTTTAACATTTTCTCAGCTTTTTCTAATTAGACAATCAGTGGGTAGCAAGAATTGGGGGCACAACCAACAAGAACAGAAGACATCACATCTGACTCAAGAAGACTAACCAAGGAACTGAACTCTTTCTTTGAAACTCAGAGAAGGAAGAGGATTACTTTAAAAGGTCTTACTCCTAAAGTAAATTCTCCATTTAACAGACTTTGATTTAGCAGACTTCAGATGCAATGGACAACATCTGTCTGTGCTTGTGTAAAATCGCATCCACCATTTTTGCATGAAGTCTTATTCCTATTTTACTCATGGGTAAAATATTTTAAATTCCATTCAAATTTAATAAACATTCTCTTTTAATAGGTACCCATTCCCCTATTAGTCCATTAAATCAAGGTTTTACTTCTGTACTACTGTAGTTCTCACTGATCCTTACCCTTTCCCTCTTTTGTCCTAGTTGTCACGTAACTGTATTTATTTTTATTTATTCATTACATTTCTGAACTGCCCAGCTCCTTCAAAGAGGAACTTTAGGTCATGTACAATAAAATCTGTACCAATAAATCTGGGTGTTATGAATGAGTAGTAAAAATCTTAATTTCTTGTATTCTACATGTAGATTAAAAGCTTACACGTAATCTTGCTGAACAGGAAAACTACATACATATATGCAACTTCATTTTGTCCATTTTTTTTCAAATGTAAATCTTTCTTAATTTCATTGTTTGAGTTTCTTTTGATTAATGCAACATCGGATATTCTATAGTACCTTTATACATAAAGGTCATTTTCACACCTTGTTTGATTTTTTTTTACAACCTCTTTGGCTATTTGCCTCTGTAGTCATTTTCTGTTTTACTTTCTCACCCTATAAACTGCAATTTGTTTGTGGCTTTCTAAAAAGAGCACAAAAAACCCCCCTCAGGCAGTCATCAGTACTGCTAGAGACAAAAGTTTCTCTGTGTTGAAAAAGTGTGATCAAGCAATTAAATTATACTGCTATGATTCAATGATGGTAATGTCAGCCATGGCCAACATGGGATTTTACAACGGGTAACATGAGCCGGGGACTAAACCTGTAAAATTCCAAGAGAACACAAGATCTCTTGTTAGAAATGTATACAAATTAAGGTCTAATTTTTACTCTAATGGTAAACCTGCATCGGAATTGTTTCACTTTTATTTGTAAGCAGGGACTCAATCAAGTCAATGTTCCACCATATAAAAAATAAAAAATATCTGCACTGAGAGGAGAATTGACACATCAAGATCATGAGATTCAGACTAGCCTTTTTCTTCAGATGTTAATATCTTACATAGAGCAGAATATTTTCAGGCTAAAGGAACAACACTCAGACATCAATTTACTATCTCAATTACTTTCCTGCCTTTAAAATAAAAATGTAAGTATTTTTGCCATGAAAAAAAGTGTTTGGGAAATCAATTCACTATTACTCTAGATTGATCAATATACTTTTTTTCCATGCCAAAGTGGGAGATGAAGACATTTAAAAAAAAGAATTATTTCAATTGAATTGTGCTGTTGAATGTAGTCAAATATTGGAGACAAAACTAAAAATTGCAGTTGCATTTCACTTGACAGTAATCAATCAGGACATCAGGAAATAGATTGTGGAGTAATAGTGGATAATTCAATGCCACACTGAAAGAGACACTCCAATTTAAGGATCACTAGCAATGAAACATAAAATTAACAGAGATAGATAGATAGATAAATAGATAGATAGATAGATAGATAGATAGATAGATAGATAGATAGATAGATAGATAGATAGATAGATAGATAGATAGATAATTTCTGATGTAATCACAATTGGAATACTCTGCATACTTTTGATTACCATATTACCATAAAGTTGTTAGAAACTTGGAAACTCTAGAAAAGATTACTCCTGAAGAAACTTTTCTAACAAATTTGATATTCTTCTTAAAAAATCATGGTATTAAAAATGAAGGTGGGTGTGGAAAAAGTAGATGTAATCACAATTGGAATACTCTGCATACTTTTGATTACCATGGCTCAAAAAAGTTGTTAGAAACTTGGAAACTCTAGAAAAGATTACTCCTGAAGAAACTTTTCTAACAAATTTGATATTCTTCTTAAAAAATCATGGTATTAAAAATGAAGGTGGGTGTGGAAAAAGTAGAGAGGAAAAAATCCTCTCCTTCCGCTTCTTCACACAGTAGTTTTCTCCCATGAATTGAACTATGATAAGGTACAGTGATAGTCAATAATCTAGAGAATTTTAATGTTAATATTTGGAGGTGACCTTAGGATTATAAGAGAAGCAAGAAAGACACTTGATGGAGAAGCAAGTATACAGCAAGGTATGAACTATGATGAAATGTAAATTCCTGCATAATTTTGAAGGTAAGAGTCAAATGGAAAGAAATGTATCAGGAATTACAAGTGAGGTACATGAATAAATATAATATATGACCTAATGTGATCCAATAGAACCTTCCTTTGAGGCACTGAAAGAAGCAAAGCAGAGAAGAAGGTTTCAATTAAGATATTCAATATTGACTTGATTATATCTTTAACTCAGTTTAAAAATATGAACTCAATCAACTTGCTGAAATGTACTCAACTGCAGACTGGACATACTACCTTAATTTCTGCTCCCCTCTCTTTCTCTTATCCATGAATTTGGAGAGGCAGGTTGCATCCCTCCAACCTCCTTCTACATACCATACAACCAGAATTTATACAAATAATTCAAGGTGGTGAACATATCCAACACTTCCTCCTTCTATTTTCCCTGTGAAATGGGTTGGGCTGAGAAGAAATGATTGGCCCAAAGTCACCCAGCTGGCTTTCCTGGCTGAGGCAGGACTTGAACCCAGTCTCCTGCTTTCAGCCTGGAGCCCTGTGCCAAACTGGTTTTCAGCTGCTTCTTTTCTGTGCAGAAATTGATTTGATTCTAAACCAGTTAAGAAAATCCTGTTTGGATCAAGGTACCTTGACAGCAGCCCACAAGGTATTTAGTCCAAAGAACAAGCTATCATGTCCTCCTACTAGACGGGTGTCCTCCCACTCTTCAATTCTAGAGAAGCAGTTGTTGACTGCTTTCTTTTTACTATGAGTAGATCTTCCTGGACAAATTTTATGTGTTCACAGTTCCAGCTGCTTTTGCCAAAATAACAGATTGTGTTATCTTTCTGTGATGTTCAAATGGGGTTGAGCTTGAGTTACAACATCGCAATACTGCTTTTGTCAGACCAATAAGTTTGATCCCCACCTGGCAATGCCACATATGCATATTCTCCAGTGCACTGCTTGAGAGTCCAAGGATGGGATATTAACCTCTGTCAGTAGCTCGGGACTGAGTTAAAATATGCGTGGCCACGCCTCCTCTGTTCCACCCAGTGCATTGTGGGCCAGTTCTTTTAACTCAGTCAGCGAGTAGGGACATGAAATTTGTTTCTCTTCCTTGGACTCTTTAGCTGAGTGATTAATTGTCTCCCTTTGGGAAATTCATCGGTCACTCCAGCCTTTGTCCTATCTGGCTGGGCGATCTGCAGATTGCAGGCTTCTGGACTCCTGAACGGAACGCTGTGCCTTCAGTGGGCCGTTGGCTCTTAACTTTTTTACGTTAGCTCTGAGGCTCCAGAAGTTCCTGTCCTGAGAGGATCATACTTCATGGTACAGCGGATTTGTGAGTCACTGTCCCCAGGGGCATCACTCATTCCTCGCGTTTGCTTGGTGGCTTGATTGTGAGTCTCTGCCCTCAGGGGCATTACTCGAATTTCGCTGTTCGCTTCAAAGCGGTTTTTTTGGGAGTCCCTGCCCCCAGGGGCATTACTCGGAGAACTGGTTATCTTAACTACGGTTGTGTGAGTCACTACCCCCAGGGGCATTAATCTCGATCGATCAGCTGTTTGTCAGAGAATTTGGAAAGCTCCGTCCGCCATTTTAGCTGCCTGTTGGAGCCGACGAATTGCGAGCGCCATTTTGCAATCCCTATTTTCGCGCCGTTTGCAATGGCTAGGGCGCTGAGCCTATCATTGAGATGCTCTAGCTCAATCTCCAGCCGGCCTGATTACTGGGGGAGGTGGAGCCTTTACTGGCGACCACCATTTTTTTTTAGGCTTCTGGGTGTTAGAATCCGGGGCAGCCACAGCCTTTTTCCCTCAGATCGGATTGTTCTTCTGTGTTCTGACAAACGTGTGCTAATTTTCCGGGGATCCGGGTTAATAGCCACCCCTTGTTAAGTGCTGGTCAGCAGGCACTTACTGCAGTCCCTGCCCTCCGGGGTAACACTCATTATTTTTCTACCTGTTTGTCCAGCTTCTCAGGGCTGAGAGAGTGGAGTCACTGTCCCCAGGGATATTACTCCATTGAAGATTCGGTGTCATTGTTGCATCTGGGCTCAGGTGCCACCTGTGTGAACACCAGGACAGGCTGCAGACACTGCCTCATCTGCCTTACAGCCTCAGATGAATCCTCATGGCTTCCAATCCATCCACAGCGGCTGCTGCGATGGCTTCAGCTTCTTCCGGTGGTGAGACTAGAGGGGCCTCTGCTAAAGACATGCCCTCTAAGACTTCCTCTAGATCATCCAGGGCTAAAGACGCTTCTTCCAATAAGGCCTCCTCAGCTGCTCTTAAGGATGCTGAGCGCCGCTTCAAAGCGCTAGAGAAAGAGTTTGCCAAAGCCCAGCGCCAACTGGAACTAGCGAGATCATCTGAAGTGTCTTACCAGGAGGGGGGCCAGGACCTTCAGGTTTCCTCCCCAGGGGCAGCCCGTGATTGGTCTCCAGACCATGGGGTCTCCTTCGAGGCCACCAGGGTCGGCGATAGGGCCAATGTTCCCCAAGGGGGTGTAGAACAGGGTTCAGTGCTTGCCCTAACTGATCCCGTCCGGGAGGCGGGCCCATCGGCTACCTTTACCCTGACTGCTGCGGGGCTCCGCGCGGGGGAGGGTCAGCCCAGGGTCCTCCCTCAGGACATCAGGGACATGATATTTTCCGCCATCCAGGATATTTCTGTGGGGCTGCAGCAGAGATGGGTCCCCCCAGACCACCAGGTGGTTTCTCGGGACAACTGGGCTGACGGTAGACCCGAGTATTCCCCTCATTCATTCAGACAGGGATGAGGGTTCGGTTGGGGCGGAGGATTCCTTCTGTGATATGGATTTTTCCGAAGATGAGGGTTACATACCTGACCAACCTGTCTTCAAGGGTCTTTTCAATCCCGCCTTATTTAAGACCCTGTTATATAAAGCCAAATTAACGGCTAATATGGGAGGATCGGACGCTCCGGCACCATCCTCTGTGGGATTTGACCCTACAGAAGGTCTCTTCTCAGCTCCAGTGCATGAGAAGGAAGTGATTCCATCTTCCAAGATATTCCTTGAGGCTATCCAAAGGCAATGGTCACAGCCAGCATACATTGCTGCCCCTTCCTCGTATGACAGGAGGCATTATGGCTTTGGAGAGGACATGGAGTCTCTTTTGCAGCTGCCATCCATTGAGCCCCCGGTAACGGCTCTAGTCTCTTCCTCCATCCTTCCATCTGAAGGTTCGGATGGTTTAAAGCTGGAGGACAGAAGGGCTGAGTCCGTTTTGTGTAAAACCCATCAGGCGGCCGCGTGGTCTATCAGCAATAGCAATAGCACTTAGACTTATATACCGCTTCATAGTGCTTTACAGCCCTCTCTAAGCGGTTCACAGAGTCAGCATATTGCCCCCAACAATCTGGGTCCTCATTTTACCCACCTCAGAAGGATGGAAGGCTGAGTCAACCTTGAGCCGGTGAGATTTGAACCGCCGAACTGCAGCTAGCAGTCAGCTGAAGTAGCCTGCAGTGCTGCACTCTAACCACTGCACCACCTCGGCTCCTTAAGGAGGAGCGGCGGCGGCTGCGCCATTTTTCAACCGCACTTCCATTTTGTGGATAAAACAAATGCAGGACAGGTTAGCCCCAGACGACACCAGGCTGCGTCAGGACCTTAGTAAATTGTTGGCGGCAGTGGAATTTTCGGCGGACGCCACGCTTAATTCCGCCAGGTTTGCTGCCCGTGAAGTTGCCTCCAATGTCTCTTCCCGTAGACTTTTGTGGCTCCGCCACTGGCAGGCGGACTTAAAGTCCAAATGGCGCCTGGCCACTTCTCCCTTTACGGGAGGAGTCTTTTTGGTCCCGCCTTAGAGTCTGTCGTAGTCGAGACTAGGGATAAAAGGAAGGTTTTGCCCAGTCTATACCGCCGGTCCGACCGCCGTCTGGCACCTTATTTTCGCCGGCAGCCCTTTCGGCAGGACACGACCTTTGGTGCCCCCTCCTCCCAGAGGCCTTACCAGCAAGGGGCAGAGAGGCACCAGGACCGTCATTATGGCAGGGACAGAGGCAGACACTTTAATCAGACAAGGCGACCTTTCCGAGGCCCCAGTTCTCGGGGTTTCAGAAAGTCTAAGTGACTCCTTGGTGGGCCCTCCCATCGACGGGCGTTTATATCATTTCGCCGACCAGTGGGAGGTCACGACCACGGACCCCTGGGTCCTGCAGACCATAAAGTTAGGTCTAACCCTAGAATTCATCTCCACTCCACCAAGACGTTTCCTCCAATCCCCCGCCCTATCCGACCCCACCAAGCGGGCTCTGTTAGATGCCGAGATCCAACATCTGTTGGACATCTCTGCTATAGAGAGGGTCCCCTTGGGTCAAGAGGGATAGGGGTTTTACTCAATAATATTCCTGGTCCCCAAAGGGTCGGGGGGTTGAAGAGCGGTGTTAGATTTGAAGCGTCTCAACGCCCACATCGCTTACAGGCGCTTCAAGATGCACTCCCTCAGTTCCATCTTGGGGTGCATCTGCCAGAACGATTGGCTCACGATAGTGGACCTGAAAGAGGCCTACCTCCACATACCGGTACGTGCTTCCCAGCGGCGGTTCCTCCGCTTTTGTGTGGCAGGGCGCCATTACCAATACCGCGCCATGCCGTTTGGCCTTTCGTCGGCACCAAGGGCATTTACGAAGATCCTGGCAGCAGTGGCTGCGTTCCTCAGGGCACGTCCGGTGAGACTACAATGTTACCTGGACTATATTCTCGTCCAGTCGACCTCTGCCCTTCGGGCCCAGGAAGATCTTCGCTACACGCTGCAAGTTCTACGAACACACGGCTTCTCGGTCAACTGTGCCAAAAGCCATTTCAACCCCACCACCAGACTTCTCCATCTGGGCGCTATCATCTACACCACAACGTGCACTGTGTTCCTGTCGCCCGACCGTCGTACCAGCATCACCTCTTTAGTGCGCCAGATCCGTCGACGTCGGAGGGTTTCCCTGGCTCTTCTTTCCCAATTGCTGGGGAAACTCATTTCGTGCATCGGAGTGGTCCCCTGGGCACAACTCCATGCCCACGAACTACAATGGTGTCTGTTACCGCACCAGCGCGCACGCACCAGCCACTCCAACTCCACGATTACCGTACCACCGAAGGTGCTTCGCTCCCTGGCCTGGTGAGCCTCGGGGGCGCTTCTGAAGGGGTCCTTATTCAAGGAGCCCACCAGGATTACCATCACGACGGACGCGAGCCTGTACGGGTGGGGTGCCCACGTGTACTCACATGTGACTCAGGGTCGTTGGTCTCCGGCGGACTTGTCCAAGGCCAACATCAACCTCCTGGAGCTTCGGGCGGTGTACCTGGCGCTGCAACATTTCCATCATCTGTTGCGGGACTCCCATGTGTTAGTCTTGACGGACAATGTGGTAACAAGGGCCCATATCAATCATCAGGGGGGTACCAGGTCACGTCTGCTCATGGAGGAGGCAGAAAGGCTAGCCCTGTGGGCGGAGCAGAACTTGAGGTCCATTCGAGCGGAGCATATCTCCGGAGTATCGAATGTGCGGGCGGACTGGCTAAGCAGGGCCACCATAGACCACTCAGAGTGGAGCCTGCATCCGGACCTCTTTCAAACGATAGTCCAGAAATTTGGCCGGCCCTTAGTGGACCTGTTCGCGACCAGGCTCAATTCCCACCTGCCGAGGTTTTTTGCCAGATTTCCTGAACCGGGGGCAGAGGGGGGTCAATGCTCTCCGCAGCCCTTGGCCTCCGGGGCTGCTATACGCGTTTCCACCTCTCCCTATCATCCTGAGGGTAATTCAGAAGATCCTGGTGGAGGGAGCGGAGGTACTTCTTCTGGCTCCCCATTGGCCCCGATGTCCTTGGTTCGCGGATCTGGTGGACTTATCGGTATCCCCCCCCCAGAGGATTCCTGACGACAGGATTTCCCTCTCCCAAGGTGTTCTAGTCCATCCGGAACCTCAGTGGCTACACCGTATGGCACTTGAGGGGGAGATCCTGAGAAGGAGCAATTTTCCGGGGGTCTCATCAACATCATTCAGGCCTCCAGGAGGACTTCCACGAACCGCGTTTACGACGCGTCGTGGAAGGCCTACTGTAAGTTCTGCTCAAGGTTGAACCTTGATCCTTTAGCTCCATTGATCCGCCAGGTCCTTGAGTTCCTGCAGGAAGGGTTTGTTCAGGGACTAGCGCCCAATACACTTAAGAGGCAGGTGGCGGCGTTGTCGACCATCATTCATATTGACGGCCTCCAGTCATTGTCCCATCATCCACGGGTTTGGGGTTTCCTGAAGGGAGCTACCAATTTAAGACCTCAGGTAGTCCACCGCTATCCCTCCTGGGATCTCGCCTTAGTTCTCCAGGCCCTCACCTCACCTCCCTTTGAGCCTTTAAGATCAGTTAGTCTTAAGTTTCTCTCGCTCAAGACGGCTTTCCTGGTTGCTGTCACCTCGGCCAGGAGGATCTCGGAGTTGGCGGCCCTATCGGTCCGTCAGGATTTGTGTGTTTTCCACAGCAATAGGGTTGTACTCCGTCTGGACCCCGCCTTCCTTCCGAAGGTGAACTCCTGGTTCCATAGGGCCCAGGAGGTGATCCTTCCGGATTTTTGTCCAGATCCCAAACACCAATTGGAACATCAATGGCATAAATTGGACGTTCGGAGGGCTCTCCGCATATATCTGAAACGGACATCACCATTTAGGAAGACTGAGGCGTTATTTGTCTCCTTCCAGTCTGCGTCTATGGGACAGAAAGTCTCATCCTCGACGATAGGCCGATGGATTAAGTCATGTATCGTCTCTTCTTATGACTCCCAAGCCATACCAGTGCCCGGTCACTTGACGGCTCACTCCACGCGAAGTGCGGCTACATCAGCTGCGTGGGCTACTCAGGCGTCCGTAGAAGACATTTGCCGGGCTGCAATGTGGTCTACGCCGTCTCCTTTTGTGAAGCACTATCGACTGGACTCGTTTGCCTCAGCTGAGGCCTCCTTTGGCAGACGGGTTCTTCAACGGGTCTGTTCCACCTCTCATCGTCTGGACCTCGCAGTTCCCTCCCTTGGGAGTTGATCTTTGGCATATCTCCCATCCTTGGACTCTCAAGCAGCGCACTGGAGAAGGAACGTTGGCTTACCTGAACGTTCTTCTCGGTGCGCTGCGGAGAGTCCAAGACTTGCCCTGGCTCGGTCTGGGGTTAGGGGTGTGCGTTGTGGATTTTTCGGTTTCCCGTTTGGACCATGTCGTCTGGATTCCCTCCTGCGTTAAAAGAACTGGCCCACAATGCACTGGGTGGAACAGAGGAGGCGTGGCCACGCATATTTTAACTCAGTCCCGAGCTACTGACAGAGGTTAATATCCCATCCTTGGACTCTCCGCAGCGCACTGAGAAGAACGTTCAGGTAAGCCAACGTTCCTTTTCCTGTTTATATAGACACACAAACAATACACATACAAAGTTACATTGAATTTACACAGCCGAAGTTAAAGCTTTAAAATGCACATTGATATAGCTACTTAAAAAAAGAAAGAAGAAGCAGCAGTTTTTTAAAAAAAAAATCAAATTATCTGTCCATGCAGGTCTTTAAGTTGACAACCTGCACTTGGAAATCTAATGGGAACCAGTACAGCTCATTATGTAAGCGTACCATAACATACCCAAAACTGCATGGGCTGTTGTTTTCTGGACCAGTTACATCCTCTTTTGCTTTTCAAGGATAGTCCTATATAGAGCGCATTGCAATAGCCCAGTTGAAAAGTAACTAAGTGTTACTGACTGTGAACAAGGACTCACACTTCATTTCTCGAAGTAATAAGGATTAATTTAAGTTCTACTGCAAATACAGTTAAATTACCAAGCATTGTACTGAGAATATTTTAAAGCTAAAATAAGGGATTAAAATCAAGCCAGCACTTCTGATTGGTTAACCAATAAGCAAAGGTTGTGAGATGCTCACGGAGACACCTTTTAAAATAGTATCACTTGACACATACTCACATATATCTTTTCAGTGGCCCAAAATCAAAAGTGGGTTTACAACAGGAATAAGAAAAATACTTCTTTGAAGATTGTGCCAAAATTTCCACATCATTCTTGACCAAGCATCTTTCCAATCTTTATGGTTATACAGTTCTGCAGAATAAACCCAAGCTACAGCAAAATAAATCTACTAGTGACTCATATTATCCATACTCTTTCCAAATCTCATTTCCTACAAGCGCTCAGAAAAGGCCTGTTTTTCACTCGATATTACATTCCCAAACCTTTTATTGAAGGCCAATTGATAGAACTTAGTTTTTATGAAAACCCTGACTGCTGATTTGACTGCTCTACAGCTAGGTTTCTTAACCTTGGCAAGTTTAAGATGGCTGGACTTCAACTTCCACAATTCCCCACCCAGGAGTTGAAGTCCATGTATCTTAAGCTTGCCAAGATTGAGAAACACTGCTCTACTGAAAGTAAAATACTCTAATCAACGTAACTTTACTGCCATTACTATATAGTTTCCAAAATTTTACAAAATTTCATCCCTTACACATGATGCCAGGGCAATTTAAAAAAAGTATATAACAAGACATTAAAATACAAAACTGAGCCAATAAAATTGGAAAACCTTTCTCATACTCACATTTCTTGTCAAACCTGTGATACCACTTACAAGGCATATCTGATTTATCATTATTACAACATTAATTTATTCTGATTCCTCTATAAACAACTCCCATAATACATTTATTAAAAGGGAATGCGCTATTAATGAGCATGGAGGAGGAGGCAATTCTTTAAGATTAAAATCAAGGCTTGTTCAGATCCTTAATTTGGCATTTTTCCAAGGGTGTGGAATCTTTTTGTAGCCAATAAGGTTACTTTTTAATCCCATACCATTATTGACAGCTACAGAGACAATGGAAGCAATGAGATGATATCAATAGAAAGAGCAAGCTGAGAATTTTCAGGTCATGTTTCTTGTTTTCAGAGATACTGATCTTTTTCTTTCATTGATAATTGATGGATTAAGCAAACTGGATGCTTACCACATCAATTTATTTTTCTCATCATGCATTAGTTGTAATTGCATTACTGCTAATATATAGCTTTTCATCAAATGTCCCTGGTACAATTTTGAGGATTTGGGAGATTGCAAAAAATATGTTACATGATCCTGGATTATACTAATGAATCCTCAAGGGGCATAATTTCAAACACTGCTCCTTACTTCATTCACAAACACAACATTTGCTTTCTGGTTTATACAAAACAAAATGAAAAATTTGGTTAACACTTAAGTGTAAGTTAGTATCGAGTCGTTGTTTATGCTCCTCATCGGTGGTCAAATTCAAACTATACTCTACTTGCTAGGAATAAATAATAAGTTGTAGCTAACAGCAAAAGTGAATTGAAATGTAGATTCAGAAAATGTCATGTGACTTCATAGGCTTCCTGGTGGTTTAATAAAAAAACATTAGATTTCAGTTTGAAGTTACATCAGAATAAACCCCAAGAGAACATTACTGTGTGTATATATATAAATATATAAATATATATATTTTCTCACATGCATCACAAAGCTTTACACATAAATGAAATCTTTCTCTTAATGTATGGATATTCCTTAACTTTCCAGCAATTTAAGTTTTCTTTAACGATTCAGTGCTGTGTGTATATTCACAGAAACTCACAGACACACAATATTTAGAGTAGCCAACCAACCAAATACTACAAACAAAACCGGAGAAAAACATTGTGAGAGGATTTTAACATAACAGACGTCCAAAGTTTATTTAACCTTGAGAAATCCTTTTAGTCCAGCTGTGATAACAGGTTCCAGTGAGAAGAAAAAAATATTGAGACATTATTTATTCATTTTAAGATTCTAGGTCAGAGTGTATTTTACAAAATCAGAAGGATTAATCTTAGGCTTTTAACCAGAACAGCTTCTTTCTTTCAACCTTATTTTTCCCATCCCTTTTATTTTAGCCTATGGCCCGGGAAGGGGGGGGGGGGACAGTTGTCTTCAATTTCCTTGTGTGTTCAGCTTCAATTACTATAATACTTGTGTTCCATTTTATATTCCTCTATTCTGTCTTATTTACAGCACTCGTTACTTTATACAAGTGTTATCTGCTAAAAATATATAGCTTTAACAAGCCAAGAACCTCAGAATGAAATATTTTAAGCAAAGGAAATTTAATTCATCAGTTAAAAAAACAAAACAAAACCCTTGGATAGTTCTTCTGCAGCTTACATATAGGGCTTAGTTCTTCATTTCAAACTATCAAATAACAACATATAACACATTTGTTAATGTGTGATCCTTAAGGGTGCCTTTGAGTAGACTACTGTCTGTTGAAGTTGCTGTCATTCAAGTTATGGTATTTGGAGACCTTTATCCACTTGCAACACATTTATGCTAACACAGGATGCCTATTCAAGCACAGACTACTTAGACTGAAAGCAGGTTTTATTCTTAACTATATCACACATATGTGGGCAACAAAACAAAGATGCCTTGCTGCCTAAGCCTGTTGTTTTCCTATTGCCCCTAATTTCTTATCAGTAATAACTATGTAGAATATAGTGCATTGAGAAATATTTCAAACTTCCATTATATAATACATACGACTGAGTTCCAAACTGATCAGAGGAAATAGATCAGCTATGCAAAACAAAAGTGATCTTCAAACAAGGTCAAATCTGAGATGAGGGGACAACTCCAAGTCCCTCTCTGCCATTCCTTTTCATGTTGAGAAGAAAGTCTGAACACATAGATAAACTCAGCATCGCTTCTGAGAAACTATTATAATTCTAACCATTAATATGCACACATATGTAGGCATAACAAATGCTTTTGTTGTTGTTTAAATATTCCTTATCACTGTATTTTTTTTCCTAAGGGCTGTTGATCCATCTTTAATATGGTCTTTCTGATATCACAATCAATATAATTCAAAGGTGAAGATTGTTGCTTCAAAGCCAGACCAAAACATTAAAAACCATTCTTATTTATTCATTTTAAAAAGGACAGGAAGAAGCATATGTCCCAAAGAAAAATTATTAATAAAAACCCAATATCCTTTGCCTTACAAGGCAAGAGTTATTATGACTGTGCTTTTACAGCAATCACAGTGAATGGAGGTCTAAAAAGGTATTAGAGCAAAAGTAAATTTTGAAAATCAAATGGTTTTTGAGTTGGCTTGTTTGTTTTTATTGAAGTATGAATGACTGATTTCACATTAAAGACTTCTTGCAATTCTAGAGAATTCACTTAGCTTGTTCCCAAAGGTAGAAATATAAATAATGCGACATAGCAAAAGGAAATATTATTTGTACTCTTTAGGTGGGATTGTTTTGATGCTGGCACAAATTGCAAGTTTCACATGTTTCTTAAATTGGTAATAATGAAACGTGTGACTCCAATTATAAATTAAAATTCACTTAACAATTATCATTGTCACCACTTGCTCTTATTCCATTGTGAACTAGCTACTTTTCCAGCATGTAGAGACATTGGTGATTCACTAGAACAAATGTTTATGTCAAGAGAAAGGGACTGGGACAAAGGTTCTCTGATATATTATAGGTTTCACATATGACTAGATGAAAAATGTACACAAACAGCATGAAATTTTGTGTGTGTGTGTGTGTGTGTGTGTGTGTCTGTCATCTCTCTCTCTTTCTCTCTCTCTCATCTCTCTATCTATCTCTCTATCTCTCTATCTATCATCTATCTACTATCTATCTATCTATCTATCTATCTATCTATCTATCTATCTATCTATCTATCTATCTATCATCTATCTATCTATCATCTATCTTCCATTTGAAATGATAATAGAGAGATGACAGTGTGTGTGTTTTCTTGATGCAATTATTAAATAGGAAAAACAATGAAAGCTGGGGATTTTCATTTGATACACTACTGGATATTCCAATACTAACAATGGAAACAATAAATTTATTTTTAGTGACTAATTACAAATTACTTCTAAATCCTAGTTTGGGTAATAACATCTGCAAGAAAATAGGCGTTGGACCTACCTGATACGCCTCTTCTCATCCGGGGGGAGCCAGCATTCAGGATGGGTTGTTCTCATCCAATCTGGTTTCAGGACTGAGTCTATTTTTTTTTCCTTATTTAGATTAGGGTCCGCCTCCTGCAGCCCCAGATTTGACGAATTCTGAAGACTAGACTCGACGTGGTAACTCTTAACCCAGGTAAGCACCTGGCGGACTCCCATCCACCAATTGTAGATTGAAATGGAAAATTTTGGACAGGTAAGGGCGGGACTGAATGCTGGCTCCCCCCGGATGAGAAGAGGCGTATCAGGTAGGTCCAACACCTATTCTCCATCCTGGGGAGGAGCCAGCATCCAGGATGGGCCATACCAAAGCATGTAGTCCCCTAAGGGAGGGACCTGTCCTGGCTAACCGATCGGTGATCAGACTCCACCACTCGTTGAAGGACCCGACGGCCAAAAGCCGCATCTGTAGAAGCATACGTGTCTATCTTGTAGTGTCTGATGAATGGCGTAGGAGAGGCCCAGGTGGCCGCCCGGCACACCTCATCCAGAGACGCTTGCGTGGCCCAAGCGGCTGAAGTGGCTGCACGGCGGGTGGAATGGGCCGTGACACCCGATGGTTTGGGCAAGGAAGCCAGGT
>QLTV01003776.1:819674-832515 GCA_003457575.1 Thermophis baileyi
TCTAGCGCTTCCAGGAGAACAGCTGTGAGTTGGGGATCTGAAGGCTATGCAATCCCAAATAGCGCGGGAGACTCACGCGCGGTAAAAATGGGCAGTAAAACTTTTACGCGAGCAGTTGCTCCAGCGTGTGATCAATTTAGGCCAGAGGGGTACAAACGAGGATCGGAAACCCCTAAAACAGCGATCTGAAGCACCCCCTGGGCTTTCTCTAAGCTGGGAGGGGAAGGGGGGGAATGGGGGGGGAATTCAAACCGTCCAAAACGAAGCCGAATTCCTTTCTTCCTGCCTGAATGGAGACAGCGAATTTCCACACGATGGAGCCACCTAGTTGCTCTTTCAGAATTGCTCAGATGATAGAATTGAATTTGGAAAATAAAAAGACATAATGTTGATGAATTTACTGAATTTAGGATGGGAGCCCAGTTACCAGCGTCCTTCTCCTGAAAGGACGAGTCAAATCTGGGGCTGCAGGAGGCAGACCCTAATCTAAATAAGAAAAAAAAAATAGACTCAGTCCTGAAACCAGATTGGATGAGAACAACCCATCCTGAATGCTGGCTCCTCCCGAGGATGGAGAACAATCAAGCTCAGAGAGCACCAAGGATCCCTCATTTCAGCCCTCAGCTACAAATATTCTCCTCTATTGGTAAATTATTTCTTCCATAAACAAATGCTAGTGTCACAGAAATAGGTTTTGCACAATCCACAATCTCTATTGTAATAAGCTTGCTCATCTAATCAAGGTCACTTAAGTTTTTTTCTACCTCATGTTTTAGGGTTTTCCCTCATGCTCCTACTCTCTATCATCCCTCCTTTGAATTATATCTGGAGTTCAGTGTCTTGAAGTTTCAAAAGGCTCTTAAAAGTGCCTCTCTTTGCAGGAACCTTATGAAGCTGGAAAACGTTTCTTATTTATTCTAACGGTTGTTGTAATATTAGGAAATATTTGTACTATTACATAAGAAAATATTTTCCATTGATTGCATCATTTTATGATCATACGCATTTACAGTGTATAATTTTTTATTTACCTATGCTAGCGCAGTTACTTATGCTACGTACCTATGACATCCACACACTAAATAAAAGTACTAAACAGAGCTAAGGAATTCATGAGTGGTACATACAACTTGTCTGGCAGTGACTGATTGAATTGCCAATATCATAGGAATGGGGGGATTGAGCAGGGAGAAATCCCTGCACAAATGAAGGAAAGCAAGAAAATAGGCTGGACTTAAGACTAGTGAGGAAGAAGCCAGGGGTGGGGGTGGTATCAGATGATGAGGAAAGAATACTAGTAGAGAAGAAAACAACAAAACAAAAAAAATTGCAACAAAACTTTGGAATGCATTAAGAGTTCTTGGCAGAAATGTTTTAGATCGGGTTTCTTGCTGGCCAGTCATGTTCTCCTCCAGGATAATATTGTGTACTTTATGCAGCCAGGAGTTCAAGCAGGTCATTCCAAATCTAGTTTTCATGCCTTTTTCCCCTCAAGTAACACTTCACTGAGTTTGTTGATTTAGAATATTTATTTTGCGGGTCACAAAAAAGATGAGTCTTCCAAACACAGAGATGCTTTCTGTTTTATTTCTCAGCACTTCTTTTTGCTTCTATTTTTGTCTGGTTTCTCCATAGGAGGGAATAGTGCTACAGAGTAAAATCAGACAAAAATCAAATAAAGCAACATTACCACCACTGCCACATTTTCAACAGCGGGAAAGTTTTTGTGTTATAACTATGACCAAAACTAATTTGTGCCATCGCAATCTCAAGTATTCTGTCTCAAAATTCTGTTCCATAGATTACAGACTTACTATCAACTTCTAGAACAAGTTATTAAATGCCCGCAATGGCATGATTAAAAAACAACACTCAAATTTATTATACAAGTTATCAGTCTCATTGATTTTCTTTGAGTTGCATGCATTTCTCCCGAACAACACAAACATCCTTATGCAAATCAGAAACGTTTTTGCTGCACCTAAACAAAGTCTTACACTTCTGTGACATTCGAAGCTTTGAACAATTAACCCAACTTCACTGCACAGATTTTTACTTGTGCTTCGTGCGTCTGAATATATACCAGCTATCAAGACACAAATGTATGGAGAGTACACACGGGGAGCAGACTGATTTATTTTGTGTAAACAATTTTTTTTCTTCCTAGTTTTTTTTCCTGGAAGTGCAGGGTCCACCTTTTCCAGATCAACCAAATGTTGATCCATTGGTTGCAACAGGAATTGATCAACCAGTTTGATACCCTGACATTCTGGGCTGAGAGAGAGTGACTGGCCCAAAGTCACCTACCTGGCTTTCATGCCTAAGGGAAGCCTAGAATTCTGAGTCCGCTGGTTTCTAGCCTGGTGCCTTCACCACTAGATCAAACTGCATGTTTGTGTAAATAACTAAAGTATGTATTAAAATCAAAATTTAACCTTTTAAACTATAACTATGTATATCTGCATAAAACAAAAATAATCCTCTTTCTTTAATATAAGAGAAGAACAGGAAAGAACAGATGGGATTTGAACCTATATAGAGAATCAGCATTTTAAGTATTTGCATAAATAAATCTTAGATGCTTTTCTGAGAATTTATAAAGCTAGTCCAATAATTTATAAAGGTTTAAATTGATAAAAAAAATTATCAATTTAAGTTTGATGTAAGAGTAAGCAAGCAACCTCTTTGCTCTGTGAAGTAATCATTATTAAGCTGAAAAGTTGTTTTTTCTGAGCACATTTGATCATAGGATTGCACTGTCGGATACCATTTTTATCTATATAGCACTATCAATTATCTGGCACTTTAACATACACATCAATTTCAATAGCCATAGGACTAGTACTATAAAGAACTATTCAGTAAACCCCATAGAAAATAACATACATTAATTGATATTTTGTTAGATATTATTCCATTATAGATCATCCAAGTACTTTTACCAGAGCCAGAAATAGTCCATTAAGAAAGATATCATCATTGCTTACTCCCAGATGTTTATGTTTAAATTGGCTAAGCCCTGAATTAACCTAAGTATAATAGACTTCCATCACCAAGAGCAAGATTGTTTTAATCATTTTAAGAATCACTTTTTAAGAAGACTGGGATACCGCTGTATCTTCTCACTGATCACAAAGCTAAATACACAGAATGGAGACAAAACAAATAAGAATGGCAAATGGGGAGTTTTAGTAATCTCTGCATATTCCAGCCTCCATTTTGATGTTCATGGGTATAAATCTAGGTTTCAAAACACAGGTCTGCTTATGTTAATTTGATTTCATTTGCTGTAGAAGAAGGACAAAAGAATCCCAATGGAAAAAAAACACAAATAGCGTGTATAAAGGTATAGAAAAGTTAGAAATAAGTTAGAAATGTATTCCATTTCTAGAAGATGTTATGAGTTAATAAGGTACACGCAACATCTGACAAGATGCTAATACCGTATAACAATCAACAGGATACAATAGAAATCTAATAAATACAAACACAGTGACATCCATAGTAGTACTTCAACCTTTAAAAAGTGATCAAATTTAGTTCAAAGAAGTGACTTTCAAAGAATGAGGGAAGACTCATCAGAAAGGCTTTAAGATTCCAATTCCTTTGTCCTTTTTAGTTCCCAATGACCCCCTCAGAGGTCATGACCCCAACATTTGGGAAATAATAAATGGTTCTTTTCATATCCTTTAAAACCTATTTTGAAAACCCATACAAAGTCTGGAAGATAATGCTAGTTACAAAAACCTGGTCAGTTTGACAATGAGTAACATATGTTTTAGCCATTGTTTTGTGAATATGGGTCTCCAAGCAGTGCTCACTTAACATCTGCTAGTAGCTCTCTTTCACCCTGGCACTAGACAGATGCTTGAACTTTGATAACTTGCCTGGAGGTGTATGTCATTTTTAAATAAAAAGCTAAACAACTCCTGTGTGTAAAAACAAAACAAAACCTAAGAATTACACAGATGAATCCACTCAATACTGACTTCTAACACTGTGTTCACATTTTAACATTTCAGATATAAGATATATTCTTGCTAAACTGAACGCCATGCAACTCTTGTCATGTTTTATATAGCAATTTATACTGATCCAAGAAGCTGAGTGTGTTATTCATGGTTCTGTTTTCTCCCATCCTTTTTGTATTCAAAAGAGGCCCAAACTTTGTACCTGTATTCCTTAGTTGCTTTATTAATGCAATTTTTAATATTGGATGGTTGCTATCTTTATGAAATATGTTAATAGTTGAATGGATTGATAATTCTATTATATCACAATCCTTAACAATGTATATATTGCACATTTTATTATTTTTATTATTGTTTTATTGTTTTTATATGTGTTATAAACTATTTTGGATACAACTTCTTGTATCCAAAATAAACCCCAGACACGGTGAAGTAATTTGTAGACCAGAAGAATGAATGTGTTAAATTAAAATTTAGCAACTGAAAAACTTTTTCCTCCTTTGGAGGAAAGTAAAGACCTAGCATTTTAAAGTTAGATCTGCAAGTTTGAGATGAGGTTCAAATCTTATAGCCAGTTCTAAGGGAGCACTTTCGTTTATTGTGATGCACCTATTTTCAGCCATGGCTTCTTGTTGGCTCTTCCTATATTCATGCGGATACCCAAGCAAACTGGGCTAATTCAGTGCTAAACTTTGCTGATAATGATCTGTAAACAGAATATTGTTTAGGTTCTCTTAAAACCCATGTCCATAAGAAAGGAGAGGCTATAAATATTAGTATTGGTTGCTATGCAGCCATTTTAAACCCAGAAAGGAGAAGACTGGGGGTGACGTTTGGCAGCTAAAATGGGCTGAACAGGATTTAGCAGTTCACTATTAAGGTTGGGTTGTTGGTTTTAGTAAAACCCAATATGGGCTGGTAAGCCTGAGTTGGATTAGTTCATAGGCAAGTGGAAACCCTATTACATTCAACACTCCACAGAATTTGTGATGTGTACCAAATCAGCTTTTAGTAAATAAGGACTCAAAAGTCTTGTCAGCAACTAGCTTTCTCAGTGAACAATCCTGAACAAATAGTGTGGAATACTCAGGCAAATTTTCAGCCCCAAATCCTTTCTAAACCAGTATTCCCTCCATGGTTCTCCCTTATCCTTGAACTGGCAATCCGAAAGGGGAGCATAAACTACAGAAGCAGATTTAAACAGAAAAGCAAAAAGAGAGGTGAACCACAAGCATCAGTTTGAAGGTGACCGCCTACACATTTCAACAAAGTAGCTTCAAATTCTCCTACTTCAAAAGAGTTCAAGGCCTCCTGGCTGTCTATTGCTGCCATCTGCTTTAAAGATCCATCTAAAATGAATCCTTGAGGCATGCAGGCTGGATTCTCGAGACCCTATGATAGTCATAAACTTCCATTACTTCTTGCTTGTCACCTCCCACATACTCCCAAAGAGAATGAGAAAGCAAAGTATAATCCCTGTAGACAGGAATATATTTGAAGCTAACCACATCATTCAGGTTCTGCTGAAGTATTTTTTAAATTAAGTTCCCAAGGAGGAGAGGGAAAAGTCTCTTTCAAAAATCAGGAAAAGAAATGGGAGCTGGGCAGGGATGGAAGATGGAGAAGATATTTACAGGTGCTTGTTATTTAAAGCAGAGGATACTGGATCATGTTCTGTTTTCTAGCCTAATGCCATTCCATGAATGATTTCTTTGTTAAGCAAATTCAGGGAAGATTTTTGAATGCCAAGGCCCATGATACTTACCATCTGTGCTTTTGACTAGGAAATGCACACATTTTACATTTTTTTTAGATATTAAATCTCAGCTGCTTCTATTTAGAGCATTTGGAACTGAAGCCAGCCAGCATGACCCCTTCCCCCACAGCCAAGCTCTCGTCCACTGGTGCTCTAATTAAACATTCTTTTGTTTGATGTTATAGAGGCTAATCAGCTTGCGGTCATCCACTGGACCCCCCATTCAAACTGTTGCTCATATTTTCATTACACTTCTGTTTTGTGTTCGGTCTTGTTAGATTTAAAGGAAAAAGTTATTTTTATCCCCTTCTGTTAGCGTAAAAACTAACAAAAATTGAATTATATCATGTGATTCTTTTGTGTGTAGGGTGTTTAATCTTTTAAAAAGGAAAACCCTTTTAACATTATTCACAGAAACAATCATAATCAGCCAAGAAAAAAAATTGCTATTCTTTTGTGGCTGTATGCATATTTCAGAAAAAGAGAGATTATATTTTCAGGGCAATATTGTGAGACACAGAACAATGGTCTTAAGTTCCATGCAAGGTTTTGATTGCATGTTAGGAAAAACTTCCAAATGGTTAGAATAGTTTGACAGTGGAACGAATTATGAAGAAGAGAAGTCTGCTCCCATTCATTGGAAGAGTTCCAGTGGCGGCTAATCAGCCATCTGTTGGAGATGGTTAAACTTGGATTCCTATACTGATGCAATGGTCCTTTCCAATTCTAAAATTTTACATTGTACGATAAGCTATAAAATCTTACTATCACTTTGGCTGCCATTTACAGTGAAAGTGATTAACTTTCACTTCTTTTTCTCTGAATAAGCATAGACTCTTAAAAGTATAATAAGCACATTTAGTCATTTTAAAAGACAAATGACATTTCCAGCGTAGTGACTGACATACATTGAGATGACTCAGGAGGGGTTGGTTATTTCTCTGCACTGGGTGTGGTAAAAGCTAAAGAGATGGAAGGAAATCTAGAACGATTATACAAACATAGAAGACTTTCCTAAAACCTCTTAGGGTTTCTTGATGACTTTCTATTTTGTAAAGAATAATAACAAGTTACCTCGTGGGAATTATCGTAAATAAGAAATAACTGCTCCCAAAACTGGCCTATGGACTGAAAAAACTATAAGGGTTCATAACAACTCACTCACTTGCCAGGATATGGCTAGTACAAACAAAACATATTTGGAAGCAATGCATTTACCTGCCCATAATCAGTCCTGAATACAACAACTCCTTCTGCACAAGAAAGTACAGTGCTTGGATAATGTTGGCCATTTTCTCGCAACCAAACTCGTACTCCCTAAAATGGGGGGAAAACAAAAACCAACATTAATCAACAATTAATTTTAAAAGTACAATCTTAGTAATTTATCATGTCTCCCACACCCAATAGACATATGCAGATCCCATTTAATAAATAGCAAAACAGGTACGAAATCCCATCCAAAAGTACACGTTCCTTTTTCTATTAATAACCCTAACAGATTATGGGGTAGATTTTTACCTTAAAAAAATAGAAAACCACAAACACATGTGATTCCAATTCACTGAGTCACACAGATGAGTTACAGTTACATAAAATTACACGTAATGTTCATATTTATGGTACAGCTTATGGGATCTTTTGAAACTCAGATCTTCATAAAAACTATGTTCTACTTCATCAAGGTTATTTTACAGAACAAAGGAATCTTTAGCTTTTCCATCCCATGAAGCATTTGGTTCACCACTTTTTGTTGCTGTTCATCACTAAGTCGTGTCTTTGTGACCCCGTGGACCATAACATGCCAGCCTCCCCGTCCTCCATTGTCTCCCTGAGTCTCTTTAAACTCATGCCCACTGCGTCACATTATTTAACTATCTCATCTTCTACCGTCCCTTTCTCCTTTTGCCTTCAATCTTTCCCAGCATCAGGGGTTCCCCCCCCCCCCATGAGTCCTCTCTTCTCATTTGGTGGCCAAAGTATTTGAGCTTCAGCTTCAGTTGGTTTACCACTACCCACTTCATAAATAAATTTAGGTGGGTGGAGGGGTTAAAGTAATACACCAAGGTGATAAGCTTTAGATCATAATTTTTTAACTGATTTGTCTTGAAATGAGATTACACTGAAAGAAAGTAAAAGGGGTAAAAAAAGAACAAGAAGGCCATAAGTTGAATTATTTGAATGCTTTATCAGTGAATGCTTAGAATTGGAAAACTAAAAAATTATAATTATGCCTGGGAAAGATTACTTAAAAGTCATAAATACATGTTTTTATTCTAACAGATACACAAAATTTCTACAGGAACATATTGTTAAAAGTGATTTTCTTTTCTCTACAGTACAAATATAATTCTTCCCATATAGTTTTCAACGAGCAGCTTCAGTATTAATTTAAAAGCCATTCATTTCAAAGTCCGTTGTCTTAAACACACTTTGAATCAAAACTGCCCTTGGGCCTGCTATAGATGACATACAAGTTCCACCCTGTTAAGGAAAAGTTGGTTTTATACTTTGCTGTAACCTCTACCTGAACAGGGTCATCATTCTGATGTAAACTGTAAAATTTGTGAACCTGATGATGGATCATCATCTTCTGAACAAAGCTGCCTCTATGTTAACTCTCAACAAATACTGTACTTAGGATATTGTATACATATATCTTATTTCCAAAACTGGATTATGTTTGGTTTTTATTATGATGTTTGAATCCCAAATTTCCCAAAAGAATTTCCTTATAGGATATATAATTCAGTATATCCAAGCAATACTGAACAGAAGGTTCAGGAATAAATAAAACCAAAATATCAACTAAAAATTAAAATATCAGATAAAAGTAGGAAATTTATTATGATAATAGTCAACCAAAGTGGAAGATTTGTTAGGATCTAATGCAATCAGTAATTGCAAAAGGCCTTCTGTAGTCCTAGGAAAAGTGCACCCCCCACCCCTCAAAGATAACAAGGAAGAAACCAGCACTTTGCAGATGTTCATTTTCTAGTTGATATAGGGTGCCCTTTTTGAGGAGACGGTACAATCCCTAGGAGTCAGTGTTTCTTTAACCAATGAGGATACCAGAATACCTTTGCAAGGTAGCTCTTTAAGTATAAAGTTCTATGAAATCATTACATCCAACATGTTTCCTAATTGACTAAGATCAGTTTTGCTTCAGAAATATTCAAGAGGAAAAATATACTGTAGCTCAAGCAAACACATAGCTCAGGTAAGTAACTGAATATAACGATAAACACTCAGGTTATAGAATAGCTTATTTGATTTGAAATATGAATGTGAAACAATCCCACTCTTCCTAAGTCATTAAAAACTAACATGGATGGATATATTTAGTCTGATAATAAAATGCAATTCCCTCACCACAGTTTAATGGCAATGCTGTAAGCAGATTTCTTCATGTAGAAATTAATTAATATTATACTTAAAGAATCTGTAAATTAGTTTGATTTCAGATCAAAGTAGGTCAAATATTGGAGAACAAGGAATGAATACCCGTAGATCCTTTTTTATTATTTTAAAAGATCTAGTCCACAGAAAACAAATCAAGAATAATATATGCAATATGTAATACAGAAAGCCAAGATTAATCAATATTTATTGATAATAGCCACACACAGACTCCAAAACACATTAGGGTCTGTGAAGGGTCTGACAAAAAAGTGGAGGGGGAGAAAGAAGATACTTTATCTGATTGTATTTATTTTATTTATAAATCAAATTTATAAAGCCACCCAAGACAACATGTCTATGTTATCTTCCCCAAACTAGTACCAATAATGATTGAAACGAAGAGTTCTATGCAGTCAGATCTTCCCAAGAGTTGCAAAAGAGTAGTCAGGCCAGGAAAAACACTAAAATTCTTGGGGTGCACATCAGTCTAGATTCTCTGGTGTTGTGATTTAGTAGAAATTATGCTCAGATCTGGATGGATCATAAGTAGGTTGTGTGGGATGAGAGAAAGTGCTCCATGTATGCTTGAGCTGTGCAAGCAACTATAAGAATGTATGCATATATAGGAATCGTGTGAATGCGTGGGATATTACAGTTGTATGTATATATGCAAAGAAGTATGGGAGCAGGAAGGAAACATGTGGAGAGGGAGGATAGAAAAAGGAAATCTCACTCCTCATAGCAAGTCTTCCATAAATTTCAACATAATTTATCATATCTTTCATAACAGAAGAACTCGACTATAATAGAAATCATGTTATTATAAATGAGTGTAATCATTATCTGCAAGCATTCTTGTTGCCAACACATTTTCTGTTGCTTCGTACAGCCCATCAGGCCTAGCACACAGAGAACGACAGACACTGATCGTGTTTACTTATAGACTGGGCTTATTGTTCCACCTATCAACGCTCTCTCTGTGAGTTCAAACAGCTTCAACTGCTGACAGGGCAATACGGAAGATGGCAGTAGCTACAGAGATAAAGCCAACTGACACTTGCAGCTGCCTGTCAAAATCCAGCAAATTCAGTTATCAGAAGACAGCTGCTCTTTGTCGACCAAGTGCTTTTAAAAAAGAACAATAATGCTTGTTGCCTGGAGATGAAAAGCAACATGGCTTAAGCAAGTCAGAAACACAAGCACCTGGACTACAGCTGGTTCTTGCTCTAAGGTGCATTCAGGAAAGCACACACATCTTTCCCATCCATTTAGGATTACTCTTTCATTCACCATCCAAAAGTATTTCCTGATTTGAAGGATCCCATGGAGGAACATAATACATTCAGAACACATTTCTGTACTACCCTCCCTCAGAAATGTGTGGAAAACTTGTCAGGAATGGGGGTGGGGGTGGGGAGGAAGCAAAAGAACAAACAGCAACTGATAGTCTAGCAATGCTTCCCTAATCTTCTGTGAGAGAAGATGCCTCTTTGGACCACAGCCATTGCATCCTATGTAATCAGCTAGCCGCCTAAACATCTGCAATGAGTAGGAATCTCCTGTGACCAGTCAAGCGAGGAATTGATTTCAAAAAATAAAACTAAACTCTGATTCCCCCCCCCCTTTTTTTGGAATGTCAATATGTAAGGTCGGTGGGTTGAGAAAAAAGTGTTTCAAAGTCACATAGAAGGCTTCTGTGACTGAGGCTGGAATTGGACCCAGGTCTCCCTGGCAGCCAAAACCTAAATTATACCACTCATTTATTTCTGAAGAAAACTGTGAGTTCTAACAGCTGATCAGCTGCTTTAAGGAGTGTTTGAATGTGGCTGTATGTTTAGTTCTGGCTGGAGGGTAGAAATGTTTGCTTTCTTTGTGAAACACATGGTCTGACGGGAGGGGTTTATATCTGAGGCTGATTCGCTTTTTAAATGAATTAGCTGGTGCACGGAGTCATATTCCTCAGTTAACAACTCAGTCCCAGAAAACACATTTTAGAAACAGGAAGACAGTCTGCAACCAGGACAAGCAAGAAGAGACTTGCAAAGAAAGAGAAGGAGGAGAGGAGGCCACTGACGTCTCCTCTCCAGAGACTGTCAAGGTGAATTCAGTGACTGTGATACAGCCAAATCCCAAACTTTATAAAACTACAATAGAGAGGCTATCTTTTTTGGTCAAATGATTCCCAATAAAGAAAAATATTATAACAATAACCAGTAAAAGAAGAAGCTAAGAAGACAGGTGTTGCACAGTGTGAAATATAGGATTACCGGCCTCTTGGGAATAACAGATAGGTTACTGTGGGTTTGTGCTTGGTGGAACAAGCTTTTGGCCATCAGAAAAGCCAGTATGCTGGGTTTATTCCTTGGATTATGAACCCGCATGATTTTGTACTCGGGATATTTGGAAAATGGAAAGTTGGGTTTTCCCACAGATTCACTATAAAACAATATTGGACACAAAGGAAAATTAAATCTAGGAATATGTTGTTGCTCACCTGATCAAAACACTGACCACTTGGTCAAAACACTTTTACCATCTTGGGATGGTAAAAGAAATCAGGGACATGTAAAGCAAACATTGTTGTAAGAATGCTGGACTTAAATTTCTCTCATATAGACACGGTACATTCATCTTCGGGCCATGATAAAAAAAACCAAATGTTTATATACTCTAAATGCCTGTGCTTCAGAAAAAGTAATATTGGAACTGTTGAAAAGGAAATCAACCTAGAATTCATCCTGGAAATGACCCTGACCAGGTATGTGTTGTGGAAACACTGATTATAATGCTATTAGATTTTGCATATATGAACATGGCAAACTGCCAGGATTGTGCAATACAAACGAAGAAGTTCGTGTATACAGCAAGGGAAACACTTAGAACTCTAAATATATTTGAAGCAGAAAACTGGCTAAGGAAGTGCTGGCTGTTAGATGACAAAAGGAATGGAAAAAAAATGCTTGGCTATAAAGATTGCATATTGCTAAAATTACAGATTTACAGAAAAGATGGAAGGAATGGAGACTGCAGAAAAACTGAATGATTTTTTTCTAATTATCTGATCCTGTACTAACTTTTCCAGGAAAGGAATCAGAACAACTAAACTGAACAGAAAAAAGAAAATACTTCATGGTATCTGAGATGCTATATAGAGTAGTAACCCAAGAATTCTTAAGATACTCAGATGTAAAATTGCTAACTTCCTACCAAAGAAGTAGAACAGTGGTTCCCAAACTTTTTCAGTCCACCGCCCCCTTGGTGCTACAAACTCATCCTCAGTGCCCCCCACCCCCACCAGGTGGGCGTGGCTTGGTGGTCAGGTGACCGGGTGGGCGTGGCCAACTTGTAAAATGTGGTGAAACTCACTTAACAACGCTCTTGCTTAGCAACCAAAATTTTGGGCTCAATTGTGGTCATAAGTCTTTCTTTCTTTCTTTCTTTCTTTCTTTCTTTCTTTCTTTCTTTCTTTTCTTTCGTCTTTGTCTTCCTTCCTTCCATCTTTCTTTCTTTCTGTCTGTCTTTCTTCCTTCCTCCCTACCATCTTTCTTTCTCTTTTTTTCTTCCTTCCTTCCTTCCTTCCTTCCTTCTCTCCTTCATAGAGGTTCTTCCATCCGAGACCACCATATGTGCGAGAATCTTTATTTTAAGAAAGGTTATTAAAAGTTTGACTGTACATACAGACCAGCGTTTTTCGCCCTTGGCAACTTGAAGA
>QLTV01003776.1:849536-888694 GCA_003457575.1 Thermophis baileyi
GGGGGCACCCCCCCCCCCGCGGTCTGTTTCTTTAAAAGGAAAAGCCGATTCCGGTCGCGACTGCAGTTGGAGCAAGGCTCGTATTTAAATAGCCGCCGCAAGTCTTTCGGCTCGCTTTCGCCCGGCTTCCTTGTTTCCTTCTCTCTCTCTCTCTCCGTCTGAGCTGGTAGACCCGAGCAAGCTCAACCGGTCGATACCAGGGAGTCTGAACACTCACTCTCTCTCTTCTCCTACCCTGATTACCAGGGATTTTCCGTTTTGGGCAGATCTGGGCAAGCCCACGTGATCGATGCCCGAAGGGTTTTTTTTTGCGATCCCGCAGAGCTGCAGGAGCCGAAGCTCTACTGGTGACTGCTCTGGGTATTGTTGGTAACGATTCTCAAAAAAGGGGAAAAAAGAAAATCACTCACATTTGCTGCTTCTACAGGGAGTACTCAATAATCAGGATGGGATAGCCACTGTCCTAACTGAGGACCGAGTCGAAACTGGGGCCAGGAGGGCGGTCCCAGCAATTTGAACAAAGGACAGACTCGGTCCTGAGCTCTGACTGGACGAGGACATCCCAACCTGAATGATGGCTCCACCCAGGATGGAGAAATTGGTGTTTTCCATATCCTATTTTACCATAAATAAAATTGTCACTCTATCTCAATCAATGTGTTAAGCTATTGCTAAAACAAGGCCTGAAACTAGTTTGAATTGGGTTTGTGTGCCTGTGATTGAGAGAACAGTGCAAGCCATAATTTACAAAACTCTATGCTATAGCAAACAAAAGTTATAGAGAATGAAGGTGTGATAGAGAAAAGTGTATGCATGCTTATCACATATTTCAAAACTCAAAATTAGCATTTGGAGAAGTCCATGATGTCTGAATTCAAACTTCCTCAGTGTGATTTTCTCCAGATTAGCATTTCTATAATTCCAGCCAGCATATGAATACCTTGTTTAAGCACATTAGATAGGTAATCTGCTATGAAAATAAAGCTACTTTGCAGAATGTTCATTTTTTAAGTGATGCAAATTTTAATTTAGTGATATGTTTATGTATGGGTGTTAAAGATCACTATCTTTAGGCCATAAATAAGATAAAAGGAATGTGGGCATTAAGATGACTCCTGGGGTGGTGCAATACTTCAAATTCAATTCCAAAAAGATTCTTTTGCAAGGTAGCTGCACAATTACAGGGAAAGATGCAGCTGCTTTAAACAGAGACAGTTATTATTTGCCCCCCCCTGCATATTCCAAAGCATCTTTTCAGAAATTAATCCAAAACTCTCTACTATCTTAGTGGTTACATTTAGCTTGAAATGGATGAGAAAACAGTGTTCCCAAAGAAAGGTTGTTCAAATTCTGCCCATCAATAATATGGTATTGTAGCAGGAAAAATAGCAAAGAAATATATTCACTATACACTTCCTCAGAGACATAAGTCTTATGAACCACAAGTTTTGTGACAACTTTGGAGTTATTTCACTGCTTGAAATCTTTGCATCGCCTGTATCTGGATTAAATGCTGATCCTGTCAAATATTAAATAGTTGGGGTTTAGAGGCAAAATGGTAAGCCTTGCTAATGTCTACAGACTTAATATTCTTAAAATTTCCTAACAAAATGGATCCTGGTTGCCAAACATCCTAGAGATAAGGATGAGCGTGGTTCAATTTTTTATCTTTACTGTATACCAAAAATGGTAGCCATGAGTGACTGTCAAATGGTAAGATTAGAAAGGTGTTGTATAAAAATTCAGACAGCATGACCAATTTATGTAGCATAGAAACCATCATAATTACAAATAAGTCCAAATCAACATTTTTTATATGAGTATTGCGGTGATAAGACAAAGAGTCACAAAGGTTGATACAAGAAAGTTTTGAAAAAAAGGGGAAAGAAGCAAAAGCAGAAATAGCAAATATTTGTAAGGTATGTACATATCAGACTCTATACTGAATTTGTTGCTGAGTATGCCAAATGGCTTCTAATGGCATCAGCAACAGCTTTTGTGATCTCTCTAGAAATTTCAATAAATTGACCTCATAGTAGCTCATCTGTAGTTCTTGACAGTGTTCTAATAAATTGGTAACAAAAAGTGACATGACAGGTATTATGAAGTTAGTGAAACACATACTCAGTTTCAGTGTCATACGCAGTAAGAACTATTTTCTCAGTATCACTACTGAGGGTAAAGCACTAATTCAGGCTAATGTAAATGCCCCTCTATGAAGACCATTGAGAATATAGATAGTCTTCAACTTACGATTAGTCATTTAACAACTGTCCACAATCATGGCAGCCTCGGAATGGGTGTTTTATGAACTGTAAAGCATTTCCAGCCCTCGTAACATGTCCTGCTACCCCATCACATGACTGCATTTCAGGCTCTTGGCAACTTGTTTGTATTTAAAACCAGATGCCAAATGCCCTGTGATCATGTGATCACCATTTGCAATTTTCTCTGCTGGCTTCCCTAGAACTCAATCAGAAGAGTTATGTTAGAAAAGGTATGTTGCATCTGCTAAAGAGCTACATCTGACAGAAGCCAAGAGATATGCCTTTTCTACTATGGCACCTATTTTATGGAACATCATTCCCACTCACCCACCCAACTAAAGGCGAGACTGGCCCCATCTCTATTATTATTATTATTATTTGTAAGCTGCTCAAAACTTGGTTGTCATAAGGCCTGGGAGTCCCAAGGAAATGGTGAGTTGTTGAGGTCTCTTCATTGCTAACTGTTGCCCTCTCCTTGTCTCTAAAAATTATGATTAATAGACTATGAGAGGGCAACAGATAATAGCAATGAAGCAACCTCAACAACTCTCCATTCCCTTGGGACTCCTAGGCCTTGTGACAAGTGATAATTAACAAGTAGTAGTCCTTTGGTTAACAGCATTAATTGGGACTGGAATTTCCATTGCTAAGTGATGTGATGATAAAGCATGGTGCCATGTCATCACATTGCTTAGAAATGGCCATCCATGCAGTCCCTGTTGACATTGTTAAGTGAGGATAACACAGGGGTGAAATGCTACCGGTTTGGTCCGGTTCATGCAAACCGGTAGTAAAAATGCTACTGGTTCGCCTGAACTGGTAGTAAAAAATGCTTTAAAAAGTAAAAAATAAGTTCCCACGATCAGCTGTGTGACAATTAGCTGTGCCGTGAGATCGTGGGAACTTTTTTTTTACTTTTTAAAGCATTTTTTTACTACCGGTTTGGGCAATAGGTAGTAAAAAATGCTAACAAAAAGTAAAAAAAAAGGTTCCGATGATCAGCTGTGCCGTGTGATCATCGGAACCTTTTTTTTACTTCCTGCTCTCGCCGCTTTCGGCCGCTCACCGCTTCTGGCTGCTCGGCCCACCCACCCATCCCCGCACTATATAAGTTCCCTTCGCCACGCGGCCCACCTACTCGCTTCACTGACGCCCGCTCAGCTCAGCGCCTCGCCTCGCCGATGCCTGACTCTGGTTCCTGCTTGTTGCAGGGACCATTTTGTGTGAAGTCCAGCTGCTTTTGCATTGTGTGTGTCAGTTGTGTAGCTTTTGTGTTATTTTTGTGTAAAGTGTGATAGTTGGTTTTTGAGCTCTCTGTGACTCTGTGAGGTTCCTGCTTATTGCAGGGTTATGGTTAAGGGAAAGACTTTTAGAAAGCATCATAACAAATTTGAAGAAAAGACTAATGGACTGTGAACATTTAAAAACAGGTAGCCAATTGCAAGACACCAAAAATAAATTACAAGACAATTTCTCATTTTGTGGTGCCAGAGTACTGGGATATTGCAGAAGTAGTACTTCCATGGACAGCAGCTGAGGAACAACTGTGCACATTTGGTGACATTTTCAATTACAACATTAACATCAACAACTACAGAGATTTTGTGGAGAATCTGTTAAAAGATTCGAAGAACTATGCAATTCCTGACAGTATTAAAAAAGCTAAAGATATTGTCAGAACAATTGCTGTAAGTTCTGCAGAAACGGAAAGGGGTTTTTCGAAAATGAACATCATATGTTCAGAGAGCAGAAGTCGCCTAACCATTTCTAATTTAACCAACCTCATGACTATCAGTGTTATTGGCCTACTTCTTCCAAAATGGGACCCTATTTCTGCAGTGAAAAAGTGGTTAATCACAGCCGATGATCCAAGAATCAAGATCAAGAAAAGTGGAAGTGAGGAGTGTGCCAATGAAAAAACGATGTGGAAACATCTTAAAGTTAAAGACTACTAACACTTTTATGTAAGTATTTGTGTACCCCTTTTATTGTTTTGTGTACTTCATTTATTCTTATTTAAGTATTAAACGCTCAAATTTGTATATCATGGTATATCTTCCTTTTTGTAGGTCATTATTATCATTGGTGCAAAGAAGTGAGGTTGAGGACAACACTTTTATTGCTCTTATGTAAGTATTTGTGTACCTCTTATATTGTTTTGTGTACTTCATTTATTCTTATTTAAGTATTAAATGCATGAAATAATTTGTATATCTTCTTTTTGTAGGTCATAAGGGCAAAGAAGTGATGTCGACTTAGCCACGCCTACCCGGTCACATGCCCACCAAGCCACGCCCACCTGGTCACATGATCACCAAGCCATGCCCACAGAACCGGTAGGGAAAATTTTTGAATTTCACCACTGGGATAACAGGTTGTTAAATGAGGACTTCCTCACAATTTATTGTCACTTTTTAAATCTCAATGCTCTGTTATCTATGACTTGTGTTCAACAGTATGTGCTGTTGCGCAGAGATAAAAGTCAGTGAATGGTATGAAATTATTTACAATATGCTGACCTTCTAAGCTTTTGTCCAAAAGTACAAGGTTATTCCTATTATCAAGCCCAGGAGAAAGGTAGCCTGACAGTTTTTCTAGGCAACTGATCCAATCATTCAACAGTCCTCCATTAAAAATGGAAGTTCCAGAGCCTGCTACTCACTGGCTGGGAAGTGTGACTAGCAAGGGGGGAGGTACAATGAACTGTCTTCATAGGGAATTGTTTAAAACTTTAGTTTCACTACTTTAAAAAAATTAGATTCAGTGTTTCTTTTTTTATTGATAACCTATTCAATGTTAGCATTTTGCTGCTTTGGCACTATTTTTTCTACCACTATTTTTTTCAGAATGGTAGAAAATATCAAGAACTGTCTGGCCACTATAGCCAACCAATAGCAGCTATGAAAAGAATAACATTAACATACATCAAAATAATTTCAGAAACAATCAACAGAGTTCTACAACCACACAGTGTCATCGTAGCAAACAAACCAACTAAAGCCCTTCAAAACATCAAAGTAAACCAAAAGGCTACATTCCAATAAGAAGAAAAAATAGAAGTCATCTACAAGATACAGACTAAGGACAGTAACAGACAGACTGAGAAGCAGAAGATTAGCAGAGTGCATCTAAGAACATCAACTAGAAAGAAGTCAGAAGACATGACCTCCTTAACTACACAATGCAAGACAGACTCAACCATAATTTCAAATGGGAAACTGTAAGCATCCTAGACCAATTCCTAGAAGCTTGGCATTCAGACAAATCAACCATACATAAAAATAAACCATGTTCACAGACCATTTAAAAGAGACAACAAAAAGCTAGGAAGTAAAAAGACCAGAAGACACCCTCTTCGATAGCCAGTAAGCAGGGATTAACACCATACAAACAATCAAGCAGAAACAATATCCTAATCAAGGAACTACCAAGGAGAAAGCCACACTTCTACCAATATTGGCATGGCAAGCTACTGTATATAAAAAGGGAACAAACCACACACTCACTAGCATTGGTGATGTTACTTAGGTGGGTAATGAAATGTCTATAAGCAAACAACCAAACTCAGAGAGCAATAGCAATAGCAATAGCACTTAGACTTATATACCGCTTTATAGTGCTTTACAGCCCTCTCTAAGCGGTTCACAGAGTCAGCATATTGCCCCCAACAATCTGGGTCCTCATGTTACCCACCTCAGAAGGATGGAAGGCTGAGTCAACCTTGAGCCGGTGAGATTTGAACTGCTGAACTGCAGCTAGCAGTCAGCTGAAGTAGCCTGCAATACTGCACTCTAACCACTGCGCCACCTCGGTTCTAGGAGCATCACGGACTCCACACTTACTGAATTTATATTGTATAGCCTCCATTCTCACTTGCATGTGACTCTGAGCAGTGTGCACAATTAAAACAAAAATGAAACACTGAACCCAATTTATCAATTAAAAACCAATTTAAATCAATTTAAAGAATATAATGACAAAAAGACAGGGAAGAATGCAATCTAAATTTATACCAGTCATTTACCAGATTCCCAATTTTATGGCCATGTTACAGCAGAGGAGAAAACCCAAAGCCAAAGTTTGTTTCTTCTTTCTTGTAACAATGTATCAAGTTTCCTGCCAGCAAGTTTCCTGCTGAATTAGCGAATTGTTGTAAGGATCTCCTTGAAGGAAGAATGGAATAGGTATATGCTAATAATATTCTGTTCATAAGAACAGCACTAACCCAACAGAAGAATGTTTGTAACAATACACATTAGCATATTATTAGGAATATTATTAAGATTGTGATATTCCAATTTAAATATAAACTAATTCAAGAAGTTACTTTCAGACAACTGACTCATACATACACACCTAAGTAGACAAGCTGCCAGTAAATATAGACAACAAAGATCAGCATGTATTCACTTTGCCCTTAAGGTCGGTTTCCACATAAATATTTACTACCCACCATATCATAGTTAAGACAAACTCCGAGGAAATCTTTCACAAGAGACCGATTTGCTCTTCTGCATGTTCATTCCTGAAGTGTTATCAAATATTATTTTAAAATTATGAATTAGGGAGACTGATGATATAGATAATCTTTCAGTTCTAGAGATGAATATGTTGGTGTTAAATGACATACAATAGTAAGTGCTATGAGCAGTCTTTGGCACTGAACTACTTTTGGGGAACTCCATTTCACCAAAGTGAAACATGTTCTATGAAACATATAGTTAACACCAAACCATTTATGTGCAATTGTTTCCACTGAATAAACCTAATTTTAATATCTCCCACATATAATTCTCATTTTGTAATTTCATTAATTTATATCTTTCCTAATAAGTACCGTATAAACTTTTTCTCAAATTATTATTTCAACTATACATTTAAAGGATTAGTACATGAAGAATTACCAAACAAAACAGTCAAGAAGAAAATCAAGTTATCATACATGCCTAAACATTTTTGCTCATTCAAATGTATGCCTAAAGTCAGGATACAAGGAAAAATGGTGGGTCTAACTTTGGATTCAGGATGACACTTAGTGCTCCAGGAACATAGTGTTTCCACAAAATATCATCGAATCCCAATCTGATTTTTAAAAATCACAGCCCGCTCGGCTTTTCCTCTTATATACAGAAGGTCCCACTCTCTGATGGCCCCCCCTTGCTTTCCCTGTTCTGTCGGTCATGGCTCAGAGGAGCTAGCAACAGGCAGGGGTGCGGCTAGA
The DNA here is from genome assembly GCA_003457575.1 of Thermophis baileyi. Taxonomy (NCBI): domain Eukaryota; kingdom Metazoa; phylum Chordata; class Lepidosauria; order Squamata; family Dipsadidae; genus Thermophis; species Thermophis baileyi. Next base: position 857,025 of record QLTV01003776.1, read on the forward strand.
GGTCAAACAGAGAAATGAGATCCAGCTGTGGTCCAAGGGTGAAGCCATTCACACACATACACAGGCATCCACACATTTCCCATGCTTTTCCATGTTTTAAAATTAAAAGAGGGTTCTCACCTTCTTTCCAAGCAGCCTTTGAGCTCAAAACTCAAAACCCCTTTAAAACCTTTGTTCCAAATGGCCAAGGTCCAGGAAAACTTACACACAGACTCAATGGGTCTGCTGCTGGCAAGGGAAGCTTATCTGGGCCAGGTCCATTGGTTAGGTTAGCTTGGAGTCCCATCCGGGGTGCCAAATTGTTGGAAGAAATATCCTTCTGGGTTCAGTGGGGAGAAAGACACTGGAAACATGGTGGCTGATTGGAAAGATGGGGTTTTTTGGTGGACAGGACCACATGGTTTGAGGTCCTGGGCAAAAAGCACATGGTTGAGAGAGGGGGGGGAGATTTATACCCTCTGTTCGGCTTTGAATTTGAGCTTGTATTCTGATTGGTTGTCAGACTCCCAGGGGGTGGGGGTCTTAGCTAACTTTGTAGGCTGTCTGTGTCCCAGGCTTGGTTGAGCCTTGCTGGGTGATATAATCTTCCCAGGTGCCATATGGTGAGATGGGTAGAGGGCTAATCCTATCATGTCCTGAGGGCCATGTCTTAATCCCATCACCCTGGAGCTGAAGGGGGGGCAGGAAGCTGCAGGAAGCTGCTTTGTCTTTAAAAACATGTTTTTCCTTTTCTCATCCAGGGAAATATTTTTAATATTTCCCAGAATATTTCATTCTTCTAGGAGGGGGTGGGTGCTAACTTCCTACAATACTACAGCACATTTCTCTTGATTAATTTTTTTTCTAGATATGTATAAAGGATATATCAAAACAGATACTCATTGGAATAGTGGTATTTTACATCATGAAATAATTCAATTTTGCATTGAATTTCCAATCCCAGGTGCCATTCTCCATTCATTTTGTTCTTCGACTATGATAGTTTCCAAAGTATATGATTTTTGTTCCTTCCTAAAAAATATCTACACACATAATATAGGTAGGTATTTTTTATGACCAAAAGGAACAAAAATCATATACTTTGGAAACTATCATAGTATATTTGTGTGCCATAGGGCACACAATAGATAACCAGAGTAAATGTGTAATTCATACACGGAAATTGAAATAAATTAATCTAGGATTAACATCAGCAGTAGGTTTCTGTGTTGTTAACAGCACCAATAAAGCGCTGAATAAATGCCACATTTACATTTTGAGGGTACTAACCAATGAGGTCACATGTTTAAATGATGAGCAAGAGAAGGCAGAGCAACAGTCTTTCATTAGTTATCCAAAATAATGGTACTATTTCATTTTTGAATGCATGAATTGATAATCTACCATGTCTACTCCAAGCCAACCCTCCAAAAATTATAACTTGCACTTTGAATAGACCTCTTTTGTATTTGAGTGCTCAGCTTAATTAGCTTGCTCCATAAATGACACACCCATTAGGCAAGAACATACTCATTCTCTATGATTACAAAACCATTACATGTATATCTGTACATGCAAGCATATTCATAGTAGATTGATGTAGCCTGTTTTTTAAGCTGGTCAGTCCAAGGAACTTGTTCTAAGTATAGCTGAGATATAAAATGATCAGTCAGGGAGAAAAAGAGCTTTTAATAAAGAATAAAAAGAAAGGAAAAGCATCACAAAGATTAGATTCAACACATGATCTCAGGAAGTATGTTCGGAGGTATTGGGATTATCATTAGTAGTAAATATAGAAGAGACGTATTACTACATTTTTAAACCTCTGAGTCAGTAAGTTTTTATTTGTAATAGAAAAAATACCTCATTCATGGTATTCTTGTAACACAAACATAAGCAACACTGAGAAATGTACAATGGGACTAGGAAGAAAGAATATGGCCAGTCCTCTTTCAAAAGAAGACAGATATTAACATCTTAAGACACAAGGTAATTGTTCATTTAAAGAGGATCACACTGCAAAGTTAAAAGAGCTGGAATTTTTGTTTTTCAAAAACAAATCCTTGTTTATTTCATAAGTAAAAATGAACATTACTGGTCATGGTGAAAAAATATTTTAACAATTGTTCACTACATTTATGTTTTGCTTTTGTGTAGTAATCCCTGTCCAATATTGTTTTTACTAGAATCCAAAAATTACCCAATCAGCTTTTTCCTAAACGAATAGGGAATTGAGGCTGGATCATTTTTAGTCTCAGTGTTCATTCCTTAAAATCAACAGTTAGCCTCCAATATCAATTGCCATATTTTCTAAATACTCAATTAGTGATAACAATTTGCAAAAACAAAGCAAGGCTATTTTGAAGTTCAGCAAGAGACCATAATCAACATTTTGTATACCAGATGTTACAAGACAGGAAGCTTAACTTTATGGTGTCCCACTTAGCCATACAAGTACCACTTGTATTTTCAACATATATTTTGTCCTGTACAATAACACAGCTTTTGCTATTACTGATAAATATTCTATTGATATCCTGAGTTGGAGAGCTGCAATGATCAGTCTTTTTGGTTGTAATTTGTTCTCTGTATGATAGTTTTCAAAAAACATATGCACTGATTTTTGTTTTGTTTTGTTTGAGATACTCAGTAAAAATATTCTTTTCTACTTTTACAATTTGTGGAAAGCTACTGGGAGCTGTAGTTCAAGATGATGTCCATATCTCAAATTCCTTGTATAGATCCTGTCTTGAATCTTCAACAGCGGCAAGCATCTTCCCATCTTATTTGAAGGTAGCAGGTTGTCAGCCTGTTGAGCTAGGCCAGGTCAGGAAATTCTCAAGAAATACCAGATCTCTACTTTACAGACTGCAACATGTAACAAAATATAAGAAAATCAAGATGGAGAAACTTCATGCTTTTTTCTCAGACTTCCTTGTCTTCCCAGACTGAGCTCACAGTTTACTAATAGTCTCTATATACTTTCTCCAAGATCTTGTCTGTATTCCTCTGCATAGGCTAGCAGGGAGTTGGTTAGGACAAACAGATCTTCACCTTTACTGCTGTTCTTAGCACCATGACGTCATGCAGCCTTGGTTACTAGCGGACTTGGGAATATGCTTTTCTTTCGATTAAATCTGGTGCCCTAGCGGCACAGTGGTTAGAATGCAGTATTGCCGGGAAATTCTGCCTGCAGCCTGGAATTCAATCCTGACCGGCTCAAGGTCGACTCAGCCTCCCATTCTTCCGAAGTCGGTAAAATGACGACCCATATTGTTGGGGGCAATATGCTGACTCTGTAAACTGCCCAGAAAGTGCTGTATATCTTATTTAATTTTATTCCTCATTTTGGTGTGCTTTTTACAAGCTTTGTTGAATTCATTTTGTTAGTTAATTTCAACATTTTTGTTGAAATTAGTTTTGTAATGTACCAATAAAAGAGAATATTTGTGGCTCAGGATTGAAGTGTACCAGTACTAGCACTGATGGTGTTACCTAGTTTGGATAATGAAACTCTGCAAGAAAACAACCAAGCTCAGAGAGCACCAAGGACACCCCCCCTCCGTTTTAGAATGTATTCTTCAAATAGTTTGCCATCAGCAAAGGAAACTTTTAGACTGTTAAGGCTGAAGATTCCGATTCTAACTAAGTAAAAGTGTAAAAGATTCTACTTTCAGTTCATCTCATTTTGTCTTTAATGTAATCGGTCACAATCAAAGAGTTGCAGTATATTTCCATCAAACTGTTTTTTTCGATTATGTTTATATTCAGGTTTTTTTCCTTATTGATAACCTGTCCAATGTTAGCATTTTGCTGGTCTGGCATTATTTTTTTTCTACCATAGTTATTATTTTTTTCAGAATGGTAGAAAATATTTATGGTAAATTGTATATAGCAGTGACTCCATGTTAACTGAAACTAACACATGGCACAATACTGGATCCTCTCACAGGAAAAATAAGGCCTCCCATAATTTAGACAAATGATATTGTTTTAATAGCAGCTAGTATGTATTTTTTTAAAAAAAATTAAAGCATGCATCTGAAAAAAACCTATCATTTTCCCTGCTATTTCAAATAACATATTAAAATCAGAAATCTTTAAGAAAAACTACAGCTGCAATAGTTATAGTATCCAGCTCACACAAAAATAACCTGACTTGTTTATTTCTGAGGGGAAAACCACTTCTCATGGCAGATTATTATTCTATTATTTTAAAAAAAACAAATAGTTCACTGATATTACTTTCTGCTTAGTACACATTTAGGAGGAAAAAACAGGAAATACCAGTTTTTAGAATAATATATACAAACTATAAGTGTTTTAGCTTGTTTTCCTTCTTTGTGAAAGCATATTAAAGTAGCTCTTAATCCTATATGTTCCTGCATATATGTGAAAAAAGATACTCAAATAAACAGAAAAGGAACAGATATTATGCTTTCCATTGGAATGTCAATGAAAATGGTATGTTGACAAGTTCTCTCCATCTCCCAATGTAATACAGATAGTCCTCAACTTACGACCACAATTAAGCTCAAAATTTATGTTGCTAAGTGAGAAATTTGTTAAGTGAGTTTTGCCCCATTTTACGACTTTTCTTGCCACATTTGTTAAGTGAATCGCTACAGTTGTTAAATTAATAACACGGTTGTTAAATGAATCTGGCTTCCTCACTGACTTTGCTTGTCAGAAGGTTGCAAAAGGTGATCACATGATCCCGAGACTCTGCAACCGTCATAAATGTGAGTCAGTTGTCAAGCATCCAAATGTAAATCATGTGACCATGGAGATGCTGCAAAGGTCATGTGAAAAATGGTCATAAGTCACTTTTTTCAGTGCCGTAACTTCGGTCACTAAGTAAACTGTTGTAAGTCGAGGACTACTTGTATTGAGGAGTGCTTATCATACGACAGTGTGCCACTATGTGGTGAATTTCTCTGTTTCTATCAGCCAGATCGTTCCTGTAGAACAGAAATGGGAAAATTCATAACATGATCATATGAGATCGCACAACGAATCTTCAAAATTTTGTTTGGAGGGGTAGGGGAAAAAATAGGGGAACTGTTGTTTACTCATACAGCGAGTTTTATACAAACCAGCAAGATTAAATAATACTCTTGAATTGCACCATTGTAACCAGGAAGTAAAGAGCCTGCATACTTCAAACATTTTTTTGGGGGGGGGGGTTCCGTCCATTAAGATGAACCACAGCACATATAAAGGAGACTGTCTTGTGGCTAGTTTTTTTTTCTCCCAATATTTTTCCCATGAAGAAAGATTCAACCATTTCATTTCATCTACAGCTTTTAAATAAGCATTCTAAGAAAAGCTTTAGTTATATGAATCAAGTTAATATACTTGGGAAATAATTCCTTCCTGAGACAATGCACTGCATAAACTTAAGTCCCATAGCTTGACATCTGTATATCCATATAGCTCAAAATAAGAATATGCAAATTTAGTTACCCATCTCCCAAAACAAAATACACCTCCAAAAATCTTTTGAAGACTACACAGGCCTGGAACTCATCACAGAACCACAATTGAGCATGACAAGCTAAACATATTGGTGTAGCTTGTCCTGACTTGAACTCTGCAATCTTGCAACACTGGTTTTTCCCCTAGAATATTGCAATATTATTCTAAATAGAAGAAAGCCATACAGCTTGCACTTAAATTGCTACTTTTGTCATTAATAAAACATTCAACAAGTACTTTATTTAGACAAGTGTGTTGTAGAGATTAAACTACTCAATTAGCAAAGATATAGGTTCAAGTCCTTTCTTAGCTATGGAAGCTAACTGGGTGACTTTGGCAGTCACTATATCACAACTTCCTATTAGCCTGCCTAATAAGTAAGGAAGAAAAGTGGAACAAGGAGTCATAAATGTTGTTTTTATGACATTTTATTTATTCAATGTTGCAAAATAAACTGCTTAATACAAATATCCATATAGTTATCTATTTTGACAGTATCACTTTCACCAGTCTTTTTATTAAATAGCCAAAAGATCCAACTGTCTAAATAAAAACAATTTAAAACAGAAATTCATAGTGCAATTAAACTAGCTCTCTAGTTTAGAAGAAGAAATGATGATTCTTAGCAGCGAACATACTTAACTCAGCCCTCTGCACCGATACTTGATTATCCAATTTGGATGCAAGGAATTGCACCTAAACTGCATATTTTGAGTTGAAGAGGCATGCAAGGTACTTGGAAAAAAATGCAGCACCTAACCTGCTAAAGTACAATTTCATCAGTACAGGAAAATAGGGCATTAGATTTCTCAATTATATATGTCATTTCAGGAGATAAATTATTAAGCAGATGAACTCACATCATAACCACCTCCAAAATTTGTATCAAGAGGTACCTTGCCGAATGGCCCAGGATAACAGAAAATATGTAGAGTTGGGAATAGCCTAAACATTTGCTGAATAAAGGCCTTTCCTAATCTGATTATAGCCAAGCCCTATTCTTTTTTTTTTTTAAAAAATCAAAATCCTACCGTGTTTTCCCGAAAATAAGACCCTGTCTTATATTTTTCTGAACCCCGAAATAAGCGCTTGGCCTTATTTTTGGGGAGGTCTTATTATTTTGGGGTGCGTGGAGCAGGACAGGGCTACTCTTGCCATCTTACCTGATTTCCAGCTCTGTCTCCCTAACCCTAACCAGAGGAAATGGCGGGGACCGGCTGTGCATGCATTTAAATATTTTCGGGGGAGGGCTTATTTTCAGGGGATGTCTTATTTTCGGGGAAACACGGTAATATTGCCCTTGTAACAATTCAAAAATTCAATCTTGCTGTTTTGACTATCAGAATTAACTGAACATGCCCTTTCATCCTCCAGATGTGGGTTGATAGTAGGTTGTGTATATAAACTGATGTTTGACCACTATTTCCAGACCATTTTTACATATTAGTTGAAGATGCTCCATGGCTTGGAAACAGGACAACTAAAGACAATTTTTCTTCCAGCCTAGTCAGATCACCCACATTACACAGCTGAAGCATTCACAATTTCATAAGGATGATTGAGGAACAGTTAGTGACTCATTTTAAATTTCGAATTTGTAGCTGTGTCAATATCATTTTTCCAAGACATAAATAGGATTTGACACATAATATGAGCCAGACAAGACTTGCCCATTGCGATTATATTTATCTGTGAACATGGCTCTATTAGTTCAAAACTATGAGTTCAAAAATCCAATTCAGCATTTAGTCATGGTTACAGCAATAGATTTAAACAGATACAATTTACCAGGAAGAAAAGATCTCCTGGAAACCCTGCTGAAATAAATGTAAAGTAGGAGAGCAGGAAAACTTCCTTGTATTTTTATAGCTAATAGCAATTATATGTTTGCTTTCTGAATCCTGCTACTTTGCTTTTCTGAATTTCAATGCCATACTGCTGTATGTTTATGCTCAGTAATAGAAATTTGGAATGAGATTAAAAGCAAGATATAAAGAGAACAGGACAAAAAGATTGTTTAAAGTAGTAGCAGTATGTCAGAAGACCTAAAAGATCTTAAGTGAAATCATCAAAGTTGTGCTCTGACATTAACATTTCTTTAAAAAAAAACTGCACTATTTCAAAATATTACTCACTTAGTCTCAGGTGAGTAACTTTCATTAGTAAGCAATGCAAAACAGTTTCAATGAGCACATGTGTAATACTCTCAAACATGAGATTAGTAGAACCATATAAGTGAGAATTTCACAAGATACTCCTTTTTCTTTCCTTTTGTACTAGTCCTGAAAAAAAAGCTACAAAAGATGGATTGCCTACTTTTCTGCAGAAAATCTTTCATGGTAGGAACCCAAGAAACCTACATTTCATAAAATTCTGCCAAGTCTCTCATCTTTTGCCATAAGAAATATTGTTCCCAGTGCCAACCATCAAATAAGGAACAAAAACCAAGTTAAGTGCCTTCAAGTCCTCTATTTCAGGGAAAAAGCTAAGAATGATGATTAAATTTCTTTCCTGGCTGCCCTGTATGATATGTACTATATATGATTCTCTTAACCTCTGTCCTCCTTTGCAGTTAGGCAATAAAAATATTGGTGAGTATTAAGGATGCTTATACTGTAATGCTTATTGAAATACCATGCTGACCAAGAATTCTGGGAACTGCAAGGCCAATATCTCTGAATGATGCCAGATTGAGGAGTTAACTTTTTTAAATTAACAACATTCCATTCAACATGTTATAATCTGTTTTCCTGCTCACCCAATGCAGCTTTTAACATTATTTCTTCAAAACCGATGATGCGAAAAAGGCTCAGATTAGGTCCTTAAGAAGACCCCTTACTCTTATTTCACTAATTACCATTCTGAGATACGCAGCAGCTGGTTTTTCTTATGGGAGCATTGAAAAACACTATAAAGAATAAGGGTTTCCTTTTAGGAAGGAAAAGGTCAGAATGGCAACTAACTATAGGAAATACACGTAGTAGCAGACTTGTAGGTATATATCCAATTCAATTTTTAAAAAGAATTTGATCCCTCCCCCATTTAAGCAACAATCTCCTTCAATCTGGAGCCCTCCAATTATGTTGCATTAAAAATACTAATATAGACAAAATCAGTTGCCAACCCTAATTTATAATTCCTACTTTCTGAAACTCATTTTTTACTTAAATTGTCTCACAGTTCTGTCTTGCTGGATATTAACATGTTTTCATGTTTGAAAATTACTTGTCTTCTACTTTCCTAGATTTAAAAGTATATACAAAATAGGTACCTTTTTTTTTTAATATCAGAGGGGGGCACTGCAGGGGTTCAGAAAATTTGCATTTCCTGAAGTTGCAAGTATATTAAGAAAGTATAATTTTCATGTGCTTTTACTGTGGAGATTAGAAACTTTAAAAAAAGATACATGAAAAAGGACAAAGGGACAAGAGAAATTGCTAAATAATAAAGGCAGAAAAATGCTTGAAAATGTAAAAATATGTTTGGTTGTAATTTTTTTACAACAAGGCAGAGGGAAAGAAGACAACAGGAGGGAGGAAAGCCCCAGGCAAATATGATGTGTGTTGCTGTTTTGAGGGGTTTTTTGTAATGAGTAGTTCTGAGTGAACTTTTTAATCTTTTGCAAGTCTGCCGAAAGGTCCAATTCTTTCAGGTTGTTTTATATAACTGCTGCTTAAAGTCTTTATTGGAGACTTAGGAACACCTGAAGAACATGTCCTCACAATTTGCTTTTCAAAAAATTACAGTTAATTAACATGTAGTTAATTTACAGATGATCTAAACTTGCTAAATACTTTATCCTGCTCATAGTTGGGATATATTATCTTCCTGGCAGAAAATAAATGGATAAACTAAGAGAATCATTCAAGATTATACAGTAAATTGTTGTAAGGCCTTATATGAGTTCCAAGATATTCAAGAGTTAAATCCAGCATCACATGAACCTCATTCCCCTATCTGTGAAACAGCCTAGTTATTCAAATAGAATGGCTTGTTCAAATAATTTTCAGCACTGGAAAATACAACAGTATTTGTTTAAAAAAGCATTTGTTTCAGAAGAACTGAACAAACAAGGAACATGTTAACCAAACACCCAACCTACATATTCAGAGGTATCTCATAATATAGCACTCAGAGGGCTGAATGAAGATTCTGACCATAGTCACACATTGCACCAAGCCATGGTTTGTTGAACAAATCACCACTGCCTGGAGTTATATAATATGCTCAACCATAAACTATGAGTTATAAACCACAATGTTGGATTCACTGAAAACACTAAACCAACACTCAATTTAGTCTTGTTATAATGAGCCTAGGTGTACCATAAATGAAAGTGCCTACACACAAAAAAGTTATGAATTAGAAGAGTAGATCTAGTTTAAGGATATGTTAATATTTTTAGATTTTTATTAATATATTTACACCATAGTGCTTTATATGTTTAATTGGAAGTCTGCCCCACTGTTGTTATTGAGATTTCCAGGTAAATGACTACAGGATTGAAGCATTAAAACATAGGATTTTTACAATTTATATCAAATACTCTTACCTTAGAAAGATATTAAGTGATATATCTCAAGTAAACTCATCGTTCATGAAATTTAAACATTTTGTAATGATTGATTTATATTTATTATTGTGCCTTTAAATTAGTCTTGATCTTTGGCGACTCCTTTGACTCCAGGGTCTATCTAGTTCTAGTCTTTGCAGTTTTTTTGGCAACATTTTTAAAAGTTGTCTACTTATTGTCTTCTTCCTAGAGCTGAGAGTAAGTGACTGGCCCAAGTTCACCCAACTGGCTTAAGGAGCCGAGGTGGCGCAGTGGTTAGAGTGCAGTACTGCAGGCTACTTCAGCTGACTGTTCAGCAGTTCAGCGGTTCAAATCTCACCGGCTCAAGGTTGACTCAGCCTTCCATCCTTCTGAGGTGGGTAAAATGAGAACCCAGATTGTTGGGGGCAATATGCTGACTCTGTGAACCGCTTAGAGAGTGCTGTAAAGCACTGTAAAGCGGTATATAAGTCTAAGTGCTAAGTGCTATTGCTATGCCTATGACAGGACGACAATTCAGAGTCTCCCAATTTCTAACTTGATGCCCTAGCCACTATACCACACTAGTTCTCCATTTTGTTCATAGTATCTTGCAATTTTTTTCAAAAAGCAGAACAATTTAAAATTGGTCATAAAACACAACAAATCATTTTGAATTCTGAATTGAATTCTACGTACTTGGAGCTATAAGGAAAAGTATTACATACTTAAATGTTTGCTTTATCATCTATACTAGGGTTTGGCAAATTGCAGCCCACAGATCAAATAAGGCCTGCTGCCTATTTTTATACAGACTGCAAACAGATGGGCAGATTACCAAGCCCAAACCTCAGCCCAACTTTCAAAGTTGGGAAGAGTTGCTGAGATTAGGTGCCCTGGGCAGCAGTACCCTATCAGTGACCTCCTTACTGTTGGGTTGGCACCATCCAATGGCTGCTGGGCTGTTTAACCTCCTGACCCAGCTCCAGATGTTCCCAGAGGTACAAGATCTGGTCCAGGGGTGGGTTCTAACTTACCTCGCTGCTGGTTCACTTCCTCCTGTGCTGCGTGGCTGCACCTCATGGGTGCTCGCGCGCATGCGCAGTGCCGAAAAATAAAAAAAAAATCCAAAAAAAAAGCCAAAAACAAGATGGCGACGCATGCGCAGTGCCGGAAACTCGGTTTCTGTGCTTGCGTAGAAGAAAAAAACCCGGAAAAAAATAAAAAAATTCCACAAAAAAATAATTTAAAAAAGCCAAAAACAAGATGGTGACACATGCGCAATGCCGGAAACTCGGCTTCTGCACATGCACAGAAGAAAAAAACCCGGAAAAAAATAAAAAAAAATTCCCCCCAAAAATATTTTTTTAAAAAAGCTGAAAACAAGATGGCGACACATGCGCAGTGCTGGAAACTCGGCTTCTGCGCATGCGCAGAAAAAAAAAACCCGGAAAAAAATTCCAAAAAAAAAAATTCCAAAAAAAAGATGGTGGCACCCACAGACCGGCACTGACAGAACCGGTTCTGTGACGTCACCAGCGGGTCACTACCGGTTCGGGCGAACCGGTGCAAACCAGGAGGAACCCACCTCTGATCTGGTCCTTTAGAGAAAAAGTTTGCCAATCCCCGATTTACACATATTCTCTAATTTAGACCCTCAATAATTAAGACTGAATTCTAGCATCAAGTGATACTTAAAATTATTTCCTCTAACTTAGAAACAGTGCAGAGTTAAAGCCATCCTCAAACCATGCTTAATTCCTAGTGAACAAAACATGAATAGCTGCAACGTGTGTTAATTCCAGATAAACAAGCATATTAAAAGGCATGTCTTTTCTGGTAATATTTATCTCTGTTACAAATATGTATAGCAAAATGCATTTCACTGTATATTTGTAGACATCCTTCATCTTAAACCATAAATAATGAAACAAGTTAAAACAACTGGAAACTGGATTGATAATATATCACAAGGTAATTACTGTTGTCTTAATCAGCTACAGAAGTGTTGCTGAATTACAGCAACATCTGCAAGGTCAGGCAGAGAAAAAGTAAAATCTAAGAAGCTAATGCATGATTCATATGTCTGTCGTTTCCTTAGAGAAGCTATTGATTACTCCTACAACATAACATCAGGAAGAAGAGCAGTTTCAAATAAACGAATAGGAAATTAACAACATATCAATCTGCTAGTGGCTTTATACAAGTGGAATACTTACATTCATGTATTTTACATAGTACAACAATATGAGGAGGCTTTTTGAAATCATGCAAATTCAACTTTCACAAGATCCTCCCTAATCCTTAGAATTAAATTTGATTGCTATAAATCTTATCCAAAAGCATGGTTTGAAGTGAAGGGAAAGTTAACCAAGTTTAACTATTTTTACATAGTAGAATAATGATTGAATCAGAACATAAACTACCATTTTGGCCTAGCAATCTGCAAACCAATCCTAATGCCCAAAGACAACTCTTGCCCAGTCATGCACATATTTAAACATGTTTTAATTAAAAGCATGACTCTTCTACTAAAATCAATGAGGCTTCTTGATCCTGCCATAAACACACACACTTTTCTTCTCCAAGAGAGATTTTACTTTGTCATGCCCAAATGTCTTGGCAAATTATACATGAACTGGTCAACATTCTGCACATTTAAAATATTTTAAATTGATCTGCAATGAACTAAAAAGGAACCTTAAGATAGGTTTTAGATCAGACTCTTCCAGCATTGTTTGCTTATTTTTAAATTTTAATATGAAAAATAATGGGAGGGGGGGCAAAACATCTGGTCAACATTATAAACTGGATACCAGAAGACAAAAGAGGAAATGGACCAAAATGAAATAAATCCTTCCTCTCTTTCTTGGCTCACCCACCCCATCTGCTTCTTCCTTCTGCTCTCTGCTGACATGGAAGGCTTTGAACCCCTGCAGTGGCCTGTATATTCCCCCTTCGCAGGAAGCCTGGTAAGGAAATGCCAGACTGCTCTCTGCAAGAAGCTAGGCGCTTAATATGCCTTGCTGGAAAAGTAAACTTTCCACAAATTTTCGACACAAGGACGATGTTACAAATCCAGCGCTTTTTCTCCTGGCACTTGAATGTGCTCAGTGGGCCAAGGCTACCCCCCCCCCACCTCCAATTTACTGACCTAAATGCAACCCGCCAAACAATAGGAGGGAACGAGGCATTGCAAAGCAAGGCGATTCTCCATAAAAGCAACTCACCTCTGCACCGCACATCCCGGATAAAGAGAGAGACATGAGAGCATGTGCCCCACATACAAGCTGCAATTCACACCCCACGAAAGCAAGGTTCCCCTTCCCACCGGTTTTAATGGTATACATGAAGTCTATCCTCGACAGTACCTCCGTCAATTTACCTACAGAAAAGGTAACGATTTGACGACTTACCTATGGTCCTATATTTGGACCACATTAAATAAGGTGTAAGATCTCCTTTCCCCCCCCCCGGACTTTACGTTCCAATGAAAGCAATCAGATTTAATTCCAAGCGATCCCGGCTTGCAACTTTCACTGGGTTTTTTTTTTTCTTTCCTTCCGAAAGTTAAGTCTACAATTCACTGTTTTCCGCATCGTGTCCGGGTCTTAAGAGAATAAACTTTTTTTATCAAGCCTCTTTGACAGGATCGCCGGGAAGGAGCGAAAAGCGGCTTACTATATTTCTTCCCCTCTTGAAATCCCAAAGGACAATTTGGGATGCAATCCTATAGATCGACCCCCAGGGAATTTAGCGGGGTTTATTACATCCATGCAAGCGTGCGCGGCAGACTTCCCACGGCGCCCGACTTCGTGAACCACATTTCAAGGAAGCTCAGCACGCGTCGGAGGAGAACCACTAACATCGCCCGGGTCCCTTCACAAATCCTACTCACCTCTGTGAAGAAGTTACTCATGGCTGCACCAACTCCAAAAGAGTCGAGTCAAGGGAAGGGCGGCTTCAAGCATGGGTGGCAAAAGGACGATTCTGGCTTCTGGAGAGGCGAAGGAGCTGGAGGTCCTCACGCCCTTTCTTCTCCTGCTGCTATCCCGCGGTCTCCCCCTTCTCCTTAGCTTGCCCTCTTCTTCTCTCCCCCTCCGGCCAAGTGACCCCCAGTACGTTCATTCAGACGCGAGCGGAGGCTTTTGTTCCACGCGGTTGTTCGGCTCAACGCCGCAGCTAGAAGCGGCCGCCGAAGGAAACCCGGTAGCACATGGCTTCCTTCCACCCCTCCTCGCTCTTAACGGGTAAAAAGAACAAGCCTGCGCTGGATTTGTTCGAGACGGAAGGGAGAGAGGGAGGAAAAAAAAAAAAAGTCCACGGCAGGAGCCGGACCGAGGACGTCCGCAGCAGTTTCCTAAGCAAGAAGGCGCCGGCAGCTCGCTCCGCGCAAAGTGGCTGCGTGGGTGAGGGGGACTGTGGGGGGGGGGAAGACGCACACCTTACGGGCAGGACGCCGCTAGGTTTGCGTTATTGCTGGTGCGAAGGCGGGTGCTGCTCAAGGGCCCTCTCGGGTCACGGAGGAGTCTCTGCCGAGATTACGGATTCTCCGCCCCGAAAAGCCCGCGCTTCAGCCAATCCCAGGCGAGCGCCTCTTTGGAATTTTGACCCAGGAGGCGCGCGAGCGACTTTTTCCTCGTTTGGTTCGTTCGTTCCTGTTTCGCTTCCCCCCCCCCGCCACTCCTCCTCACTCTTCTAGATTGCGGCGCTTCGGGTGTTTCAACCGCTGCTACCTAGGTGTGTGAACCTGCTTGATGTGATGACTGGGGACGCTCCTTCTCCTCCTAACCCCATGTCTGGGGTCTATTAAGTTAATCAGTTTCAGATCCAGTCTCTTTCTCATTCTGGTATGGTAGTAGTCAGCTTAATTTGTAGAGGTATCCCTTTGCAAATTCCTGGCTTTTCCAATGTGGCTCCCAAGGTGGGATTTTGACATGTAGTGCTATGCTATTAGCAATAGCACTTATATACCGCTTCACAGTGCTTTACAGCCCTCTCTAAGCGGTTTACAGAGTCAGCATATTGCCCCCAACAATATTGCATGTTATAGGGACTTTCCACCCCCATAGTCTATCATCCGCTACCTGGGGTGAGAGAGCAACTGCACCAATCTGCATGCAGATGAAACAGGTCAAGGGGGACCTTTAGAGGCTCCTTCAGTTGCCCATCAGCCCCCACAGTTCCCATGTAGGGAAGGCTACTTCATAGTGTCATCAACATCCAATACTCACCTACATCCCGGTTTGTTGCAGCAACATGGCAGCCCAACTTTCCTGATACACGCCTGTACAGTATACGTGTGCTTTTGCCTAGCAATAGTCCAGGACTATCCTTTGTGACTGCGTTACATTGCCCAGTGGCATGTTCACAGGATGCGCCACAACCATGACATTTATTTCTATCTCGACCACATCGTCACACTGCAGAAACACATGGAAAGGAAGATCTCTGAAATGTCTGGATAGTAACAGAATTTACAGACACTCATCCACCTACTTCAACAAGTACATTACTATTGTACGCAAAAAATATTGTCCAAGGTTAGAATACCATACCATGAGACAGATTGCACACTTTTTCCTTAAAATGGTTTCTTAGGGATCATTCATATTTCCCAACCTGGAATTCTCCATGAACATCACAATTCAGCTTCAATAATTCCGCAAGCAGCAAAGTCTTGATATTTGGGATTTAAGAGAGTTAAAGTTCACATCTGGGAACATCATGGTTGAAAAGGCTGAGATAACACAGTATGAGGCCCTCCAAGTGTTTCACAGGAGTTCCAACAATTATGTCTCCCTCATTCTTGCTCAATATGGCTGGTCAGAGTGGAATCCAATAATATAATGCAGATTGCCTATCCTTGGAGTAACAATTAGCCTTTCTTTTTGCTTCTGTAGTATGACCAAGCTGAGCCTGAGGAAAGGGTCAAGTGCAACTTCAGTTTGGAGTCCCTTTGCACTCACAAGAGATCTAAGTCCAACCCACTTAAATCTCATTGACTCTCATCTACCACCAATTTGCCTTGACCATTTGCAGTT
This sequence comes from Thermophis baileyi, assembly GCA_003457575.1. Classification (NCBI taxonomy): domain Eukaryota; kingdom Metazoa; phylum Chordata; class Lepidosauria; order Squamata; family Dipsadidae; genus Thermophis; species Thermophis baileyi. The sequence goes on from QLTV01003776.1 coordinate 873,057, forward strand.
CAGATTCTTGTAGACAGCTAGCATTTGAACAGCCTTGGTTCCTGATTTCTTGAGCCTGACAACCTCCCATTTTCATCCCTGCTTTCCCCATTCTGCCAGGGAAGAACCAGGGTGAGATTGCATCCAACTCAACAGCATCAGGAATAACAAACAGTGGGGAACAGTTTTCTTTCCAACTGTTTGGAGCTTGTGAAATATAGAAACAGAAGCAGTACTGCAGGGATTAGTATATTATTGCTTCAAAAGTTTCAAATGATGAGTAAAATGCTTTAGAATGTGTGGTTTTAGCATAGGATGGACTGGCATCCCTTGTTCTGGTTCCCAAAAATATCCAGGATGTAAACAGGATTGTTCAGCAAACACTTGATCATATACCATCCCCACCTCCAAACTCTATTCACAGGAGTATAAACTATGCTGGAATTAATTGAATCAATGGAAATTACTTCTGATCATATACAGTAATTTTAACTGCAAACCAAGAAACCTCCAAGTTGTAATTAAGAGATAGTGATTATGCTGTCTAACGCAAAATGATGGTAAAATTCCAGTAAAGAATACTGATTCATTCTTGTCCCAGGTTTTGTAACTTGTTTGACCACAAAGTTGTCTGGTTTCTTTCCCTACTACTCTGGTTTAGTCGATTAATCTAATCTAAATGGCTCTAGTTTAATCAATAACTTGATGTGTTTTATGAATCCTAGTTTCGGCTCTGTGTGTGTGTGTGTGTGTGTGTGTGTGTGTGTGTAGATAGATAGAGAGATAGATATAGATATTTTAAAGTTAGTGAATGTCATCATCTTGCTTTAGGCTGTTAGGTGTGTTGGGGGAAATGAATGCTCTGAAAAGCTGAATAATACATTGGAGGAAAAGTCCAGTAAGAACTATTTGGCTCATTAATGGTGACAACAGAGTGACTTGCCTAAAGTCTCCCAGCTGGCTTTCACATTTAAGGGAGGCCTAGAACTCATAGCTTTCTAAGCCAGCACCTGAACCACTGCACCAAACTTATCTAATTTTCATTCATCTCATTTTCCTAAATATTTTCTGAATAAAATAAGCTAAATAAAATATGAATTCCAAAAATACAGTTCAAGGAGGATCCGGGTCTTCTTTTTCAAGTCCAGGATACTTTGGGCTAATGTACAGTATCTGCCTCAACCCACTACTCTGCTTGGACTCTTTTTGTGTGCCTCCACCAAATGAAATGAAACCAGGAGAGGACCTTCTCAACAGTACGAGCTGACTTTGGGAATGGTTTCTGTGGGATACACAGATGCCATCCCCACTGATGACTTTGCATTCTAGCTCAAGCATCAGCCCTTCAAGACAGGCAAGGTCAGGAAACAGGTTCCCACAAATTTGGATTAGAACCGTATTTTGTTGATATGTAGTAATAGAAACTTGAAAGCCTCATTGCATACCCCCCTTGCTCCTTCTTATACCCAAGTGAATTAAAATGGAGACAGTCTGAACTTTTTTCCTCATGTTTTCTTGGTTTCCCAGGCTTCAAACATGTTTTTGCAACCATTGTCTCTGTTTAGTTTCTCCAAGGTCATCTCCTTGGCTCTCCACATCAGGTTATTTCTTTTTTCCTGAGTACTTTTACTCTGCTGTGTTGTCAGTGTTCATAAAACAAGTCTGATCCAACCACTCACATGGAATAAACAGATGAATTTAAAGAACACACAAGCAAATTCTATTCAAATTAAATAAAGACCAGCCATTTTAGACTGCCTTACACTCTCCTACTTCGGAGAGAGATTGAAGACCCAGGTAGTCCTTGATTTATGAGCATAATAGGGACCAGAACTTCTATTACTAAGTGATGCAGTTGTTAAGTGAGTCATATCTGAGTTTATGATTTTTTTTTTTGCCACAGTCATTAAAGGAATCCCATAGGTGCTAAGTGAATCCAGGTTCTTCCATTCACTTTCCTTGTTTAAAGCCCCCTCAGAAGGTTGCAAACGATGATTAAATAACCCCGGGGTTGCTGCAACCACAGTAAATACATGCCGGTTGCCAAATGCGAGGCTGGTTATAAGTCACTTTTTCCAGCACCGTTGTAATTTTGAAAGGTCATTAAACAAGTATGTTAAGTCAAGGACTACCTATCCACAAAAAATATATGGTAGCCCAAATTAGATTGGTGCCAGTGCAGATAGTATCAGTACCCATATTCATCCCATTTTTCTATGAACGTATGTGTGGGTGGGTGTGGGTGGGTGGGTGTGACACAATGCAAAGTGTACTGAGAGAATTTCTAGGCGAGATCTCACTTTACAGGCCAACTGTAGAACTTCAGCTGTGGGCCAGCAACCAAACAGACCTGACCATTGAAAACTTAACTCTGGAACACTTTCGGACTGGTGAGTGGATATAGTTGTCTGCATACCAACCCATTCTTTAACCTCATTAACTGAATAGCATAAACTGAGCCAGTAAGTAGCTTTGTAATCCACCAAAAGAACTCCAGTTATTAACAGGATTCAAAATGTACTATATAAACAAGTAAGTGCTGATTCTTATGCTAGAAGAACAAGGAATGTCTTTCTTATACTGAACAGATGGGCCATCTTTTTAAGCTGCTGACAGCTGAAAGGAACATGGCGATGACATACAAGCATTCTGCAAAACTGAAATGTCGGGCCCCTTTAAGAGACAGGCTGTTGCCTACTTCTACTGCACTGAACACATGTGATAATATTGTGTAAATAGTTTTTATGTACCCATTTGGCTTGATTACATAGCCCAATGAATTGTGAAAGCTATTGTTCTAGTGATTATTGGAGAGTTAACACTAAATAACCCATATGCATTTACACAGTGCATCAGCAGTACAGTACTGTAATCATGTGCTGGAAATTGAATCATGTGTTCACACAGACACCTAATATATAAGACATAATGTCTGAATCATATGAAATAGTAAGAAGATACACTAGATTTATGGGGGTTCTTCAGAGATTTAAGTCATACAAAAGTTGTAGGAGACAAATGAAAATTTCAGGGGCTGACTAAAAATTAAATAAAGGTCTTTTTAAAACACTTTTATCTGACATATAGTTCTAATCATTTTATATTACTTCCTCTATACAATGTCACTCTGCGTTGTTTTAACCTTCACAACAGTCCTATTAGTCTAAGGATAGGAAAATTTCATGGTTCAATAGGAAAATTGCATTTACAAGTAATCCTCAACTTACTAACACAATTTCCATTCCTAAGCAAGATGGTTGTTAAGTGAGTCACACCCAATTCTATGACCTTTTTTGCTATGGTTGTTAAGTGAATCACTGCATTGTGAAGAGTATAATTGTAAATTTTAATATGCATTAAAAGCTATAATTTTAATATAGTAGTATTTTGTAAATGTATGGATAGTTATTATTTCAAACATGAGAGGTACCACTCTTCGAATCTACTTAATAGAAGACAAAAATCTACCACATCATTGTTTGTGATACTTCAAGGAAAAAAGGAAAACTTTCTGGCCACAAAAATCCATAATCAGAAATTTGGTATGTGCCTAGATGTTCACAAGATATATTGACTAGCCAACTGCATCTTAACCTAGTGTGTTGTACAGATTCTGCCCATATTTTGGTTCCATATATTGTGTCAATGCAGGATACTGGGTTAATTAAGTAAACCATAGTTAAATCATCCAGAGTAACAATCTGCAACTGCAGCCTATGTGTCTGTATATAGCATACACCATTTTAAAGGCAGATTAGGATATACTATGGGAAAATCAACTGATTTATTAACTTTAACAGGGAATACATTAAATTCATAGATAATTCTCAGTGGCTATTAACCAGCCTTGACAGCTATATAGATGTCATCGGGGTTCAGAAACAATAATGCCCTTGAACACCAGTTGAGAATGTTTGGTGGAATATCTTTCAGCTAGAAATAAGGTATTGATTTAAACAGATCATGTGGTCTGGCCTGAGTCTTTTAGATCCTTGTTCTTTTGTCGAATACAATATTATCAGTAATACTTTATTAACACCTTTTACTTTTGAACAGATCTGCTCAGGATTGAACTGTAGCTGCTAAAATTATTATTTTGAAATGCAGCCCAACTACAGTTTACAATGTACTCTGGTTAACTGAACTCCGAAAGACTATGTCGACTGTCCATCCTTGGTTTTTGGGGGGGAGAAATTGTCCCCCTCAGAACGGGCTCGCAATTTGGGTGTCCTCCTAGACTCACAGCTAAGATTAGAGCAACACTTGGCAGCTGTAGCTAGGGGGACCTTTGCACAGGTTCGCCTGGTGCACCAATTGTGACCCTACTTGGATCAAGAGGCTCTCCTCACAGTCACTCATGCCCTTGTCACCTCACGGTTAGATTATTGCAATGCGCTCTACATGGGGCTACCCTTGAAGAGTGTTCGGAGACTGCGCGCCCACGGGGAGGGCCTTCTCTGTGGTTGCCCCAGCTCTCTGGAACCAGTTACCTCCTGAGATCCGGACTGCCCCCGCCCTATTGGCCTTCCGGAAAGCTGTGAAGGCCTGGCTTTTCCGGCAGGCGGGGGGCCGTTGATCTCAATGTTACAATCTGTGAGATCCGGCCACGAATGGTATGTATGGCTTTTTAAATCGTTTTTTAATATTTATATTGTTTTAATGTTTTTATACTTCTGTTGTAAGCCGCCCAGAGTCCCTTGGGAGTTGGGCGGCATAAAAATGCAACAAACAAACAAACAAACAAACAAATAAACAAACAAACTAACTAACTAACTAACTAACTAACTAACTAACTAACTAACTAACTAACTAACTAACTAACTAACTAACTAAAGGCACCGTACATGGTTCTCTCTTATCTCACAGATTGGAATAATTGAAATTAGGCACTTTCTAAACAAACGTTCTCAGTGTAGCAAGGCTGATTCAGATTCATAAGTAGGGGTGTGGCATCATGTTAATACTGCATGAAGAAGTAGATTTGCAAGAATTAAGTACATGCTTTAAGGAATATAGAAGGCTTAAAGTATCTGAAATAGCATTTTGTGATGAATATGTAGCACATAAGCAACTGGATATGCCTATTTGCAATTGCATTATAGATTCCGCAAATTCATCTGTATATATTTTTCTTATTTTTATCTGTCAAAGATTAATCATGCTGGACATAAAATGTTATCAGATGAGGAAGCTAGAATATCTTTCTCATCATAGGACATAACTATAACATTGAAAACTGGTTTTAGCAGTCAGCTATAGGAACATCAAAAAAATACACAACAACCAAGGTGCACTATTCAACCAGATCATAAAAAACAACAACACCAAATGATAAAAAAAAAATCTCTATGGAGTACATTATCATGAGTTGTTGGATTTTATAGTTCAGTGATGGCGAACCTTTTTTTGCTCGGGTGCCAAAAGGGCGCGTGCATGCGCGATAGCACGTGTGCGCGTGCCCACACCCATAATGCAATGCCCTCCCCCGCGCATGCATGCACAACCCCCCCGCTGCCCCCCCACGCATGCGTGCAGACCTCACTGAAGCCTCCGGACCTCCGGTAGACCCATTGTGCCGTTTTTCAGGAAAGCCTCTGGAGCCTGTGGATGGCGAAAAACGGGCCCAACGGGCCAACCGGAAGTTCAGAAATGATCCACAGGCTCCGGAGGCTTTCCTGAAGCCTGGGGAGGGCAAAAGCGGCCTCCCCCTATCCTCCGGAAGGCCAAAAAGCAGCTGGCCAGCGCGCACATGTGCGCTGGAGCTGACATAGGGTAATGCCTCGCGTGCACTCATACATGGCTCCGCGTGCCACCTGTGGAACACATGCCATAGGTTCGCCATCACGGTTATAGTTACTTCAGATGGTAGCTTTCCTTAATGGCACAGGAAGCTATTGTCACATATATGACATTATCATAGCCAAGAAACAGCCTTAATTCATTCACTCACTGGATTTCTTAACTGCCTAATCTGACTAAAACTCCAGATAATCCACAACATTCCAAATTACTAAAAGAACACAAACATAGTAAACAAGCATTTCTGGTGCTATTTCAAAGGCCTTCTGAAAAACCCAATTTCTTACATGCTTTTGGAAGGCCATTAGTGTAGGATACCCTATCACCATTTCTTGAATCCCTTTTTGTTATGTTTCAAACATAGAAATGCTGCAGAATAAAGTGGCAGAAACCTCTAAAGGAAGGTTGCAAAAAATATAGCTGAGCACCACAAATGTCCTTTTAGCATCTTTTTTTATGGTCTTACAGCCTTTCTGAATGTATGAAATCAACATTTTAACTTCCTCTTTTTTGCCTCCTTTTTGACGGTTTTAAAATACAAAATAGATGTCCTAGGTTTTGATATGCCTTCACCTTTTAAAATGCCTGTATCCCCTCCCCCCAGTGGGCCCTGACCCTTTGCTGTTTTGGGGTGCAGCCTTTGTGATCCTGCAGTAAGCTTGGTGTGTCCCTCAAGCTACTGGAAGTAATATACTTTGTTTTAAAGTGATTGTAGAATGGACCTCGTGTTTCAGACTGCAGCATCATTTTGAATACCCTCCAGATTAAAAAAAAAACAGGCTACCAAAATAAACAAAAACAAACTGACAGCTGTCTTTGTTGTGCTTAATTTCTACTAGCACAGAATTAACATCAGAGAACTTCAATCTACCATCTAAAGCAGGGTTCTCCAAACTTTTGAATTCATGGATCCCTTTCATGAAATTTCAGATTGTTCATTGACTTTCCCACACATTTATTATATGAAAATAATTTAATAAATACTACTTTCACAGCCCTGCAAATAATAATAATCGACCCCTTAGATAGTCCCATCAACTCTTGGGGGGTGATATTGATCTCTTTGAAGAACCGTGACCTAAAGGGTAAAGAAGCAGAATCTATACCAAGGGTTCAAAGAACTTGATGGGATTCCATGGGACAGACAGAAGACAGACGAACAGATCACCAAGACTCATCAAGTTTTCTGTCCCTAGAGCTCTGCCTCTTAATCAGAGTTCTGGGAAGGATTCCTTTTTAATTACTGGCCAGAAACCTTTGGCAGCAAATCCTAAACCTATATGATATATCACCAACCTCTCAGGGTAGATTCTGGTAGAAAGAGCAAGTTCAGTGCCCCTAAAGACTACAAAGAAAGATATGCATTATCCATCTAAATGAGAAAAAAAAAATCTTCCAAAGCAGAACATTAAACTGGACATTTAGTGCTAGACAATTGTGTTGTGGGTAAATAATATAAAAATAATATAATATAATATAAAAGCACTTCAATTACTGAAATGGCTGTGGGATTTTGGGGGGGAAATACCTATTATGTTTGGCTTTGTGTTCTATTTCCATTGATAGATCGAAACCAACAGCTGCACAACATTGCCTTTCTTTTGTTGTTTTAAATTCCAGACCAGTATTTGTTCCCCCCTTTTCTTTAATTTGCTCAAAGCACTAGTAATTTAGTCCGTTGTGCTCTTCTTCCTTCTAATTTCCCTTTCAGTCATATCCTGAACAAGTTTACCACTCAAAATTGGCAGTAGATCCCTTACAAAATAAAGCATCTCTTAACAAAACATATGATTGTTGTATGGAATTCTAGACTCTGCTTGAGATATGGTCACTAATTTAGCTATGCTTTTAAAAGTAGTATCTGAATTACATATCAGTGATCGTTGGGCAATTCAGCCAAAGAGAAATCCAGAGATAATATACCACTGAATACCAGATGGTAGGGATAAGAGGAAATCATAATTTTCATGCTCAGTTTTTGAATTTTTAGATCCACAAGGCTGAATGTTGAAAAAATGCTGGATTAAAATGAGCTTTAGGGTTCAATTGACTCTCTGATGATACCGTAGAACAGGGCAATTTCTAATTCTGAAGTTGTATCATAATACTTATATAATTCTTTTATCCTTGTAAGCTGCCCGGAATCACTGAGAGTGAATTGGGAGGCCATATAAATTTTCTTAAACAGACAATCAATCAATCAATCAATCAATCAAATAAATAATCCAGAGATGCCTTCAGGAGTTTTAGATTTTAACTCCCCCTTTTTTGCCATTGACCATTGAGCTAATTGAATCTAAACAGATTTGGGGAATAGTTAATGCCTTCTCCTGTGCCAAGTCATAAACCATGGCTTAAAAATAACAATAGCTGAAATAGTATATCATTACTAAACAAAACCCAAACAAATCACAGCACAGCTCAACATGGTCATCTGCAGTGGTGGGTTCCAACTTACCTCGCTGCCGGTTCGCTCCCTCCTGCGCCGCGTGGGCGCGCCTTGTGCACACGCGCATGCGCAGTAACAAAAAATCCATTTTTTTTAAAGCCGAAAAAAAGATGGCAACCGCATGCACAGTGCCGGAAGTTGGCTTCTGCGCATGCTCAGAAGGGGGAAAAAATTTCAAAAAAAAAATTCAAAAAAAATTCAAAAAAAAGATGGCGGCCTCCATGGACCGGCACCGACCGATCCGGTTCGGTGACGTCATCGTGACATCATCAGCAGGCTGCTACCGGTTCGGGAGAACCGGTCCGAACTGGGAGGAACCCACCCCTGGTCATCTGGTAGAAACTGCGATGATGGGCCATTGATGAAATGTGTATTGTACAGTCATGACACAAACCCACACTTTTGTCCTTGTGGGGATTCAAAGATGGCCTTTTTTTCCTTCATTGCCCACCAAAGAGTTTTTGCCTGCCAGTGAGTTTCACACACCAATTACATTCACTTATTTTGGCTGCCTTTCCCTTTCTCTTCTGTCAAATGGGTTAACGGTTGTTGACTGATAGCTGACAGTCACCTCTGCAAATGCCTGCACTCATGCCACAATCACCATAAGGATATTGCATCAATTAATTATGTTCCGAGCAGGCAAAACATTCTGACCTGAGATTATAATACTAGGGCCAGAAAAAAAAACCCAAAGCCCAAATATGAAAGTCACATGTCTTGTGTCATAACATTATGAGACACTTTTCATGTTGGGCTTTTTGTGCACCACCCCTCATCCCCCTGCCCACCTATATGGCTCAGAAGAGATAAACCCAGTATACCTTGTCCCAAAGCTTTGGTTAAAAAAAAAAGCCCTTGGTTTATCCATATATGCAAATGATCTTATTAAGGACCTTGTGGCCTCTTGCCATCCACATTACAACATTTTAGAGGAAAGGCTGAGGGGGAGAAGGTGTTGCAGGCTGTCAGTTTGAATTCAAAAGCAACAAAGGCCCCAGCTGTGAAGAGAGAACCAAAGGCAAAAAAAAAGCTACATCAGTAGCAGCTGAACCAACAGGTGCAGAAGCCTTTAAACAAGGTATCACACCTGGAGAGCTCTTTGTAACAGGAGAGGTGATAGACCGGCTGGGAGGCAGATAAGACTCTGGTCTGATGAACAGAGCTTATGAGAGGGGAATTTAAATGAGCAGTTCCAGTAACTGTGACGCCATCATTTGCACCCAAATTCTAAATGTTATTATTTGAATGTTATTTTCAGTTTCTTTAAAAGAATTGACTGACAATGTTTAAACAGCTGCTCTGAAAACAAGGTTCTTTATAATTTTATTAAATGCAATTCCCCTATAACGATTGAAAAATGACATGTCCACAAAGTCACATGTGCTATATCAAATTAGACTTGTTCATGTCATGGGATACAATTTTTGATGTCTGGGAAAAGTTGCACAAAACATTTTTTCCACACGGCATATTGGAAATTAGCGGTAACATTGGCTGCTTTTCAGCCTTCCCAATAATTGTAATACTGCAACTCCTCAAATTAACAACAAAAATCAGCTAATATTAATTGATCTAATGGAGACAGTTCATGTCTCTCCGGATTCTGCACAGAATTGTCCTTTCACATTAAATTCTCTAAGATGGTTGCTAGGAAATCCTTTTCACAGGTTGAATTCTCATATCTTCCAATATAAAAATACTGTGTGGTTAATCACTTTTTCTTTAAATCTGCCTACTAATGCAGAAATCTAAAAACTTCATCATTAGTTTCACAAGATGTTAGTGTGAAACGGCACTAGCTGTAAATTGAGACTGCATATTTTTATTACCATGTCATCTTTGTTTTGACAGTAGTCAGCCTAAGGTGGCACCAGAGGTGGGTTCCTATCAGTTCTATCCGGTTCTTTAGAACCATTAGTAAACCAGCGATGATGTCATGGAGCTGGTTCTGCCGGTGTCTCCGTGGGCACCGCCATCTTGGATTTTGCTTCTGCACTTGCGCAGAAGCTAATTTTTGCTTCTGCACATGCGCTGAAGCTATTTTTTGATTGCTGCAGGGGCGCGCACACGAGCAAAGCGCGCGCGTGCCCCCGGCGTGACCCTGAGTGAACCGGCAGCAAAAGGATACAGAACCCACCCCTGGGTGGCACCATATGTCTTTGTATCAGTACCAGGTATCAGTTGTATGTACATAGCTTTGTCAGATGTCATTAAATGCCAGATGTCATTAATATTAGTAGACCATGACCTAGAAACAGATTATGGAAAACTATCAAACCCGTCAAATCATCTGTCAAGTGATTTTATACTGTGGGAACTATAGATCTCAGTTCTGATTTAGGAATCAAAACAGCTTGATGATGATGATGATGATGGTGTTAGATGTCTAATTGGTCTGGTTGTTTAGAGAAATAGGTCTAAGTTTGGGAGTGGCTGAAAATTGGGTTTTTCCCTTCAGGAAATGATAATTATTTCAGAAGTGTTTTTCCTCAGGATGATATGATAGATTTATATTTTTTGTTATCCATTATCTTGTTTATTTTGGAGGCACATGGTGTTATTATATTTCAACTGTCACAAGATGTATGTCACTTGCAGTCAGTTTTATGACAGAAGCTGAATAGAAGCCCGAGAACTAAAATAATTTATTTTTTTGTTGGATCTAAATGTTTTGGATAATATATATATATATATTTGTAATTCGTTTGTAATTAACTGTCTGGATGGCCCCTGGAGGGGCCGAAAGGCAAAAAGGAAGCAGTATGCGTCCTCCCATATTTGGGTATACCAGGTGATTTAACAGAGAAAAAAAAAACATATATATATCCTTGTCCCTGGAACAAGCAGATAGGAAGAAGAATCCTGTGGCTCAGAGCTTTAAACACTTGCCTTGTTAGGCAAGGGGCCCAGGTTCTAATCCCATAAGGGTGTGGCTAGCTGAAGAGAGCTAAATAGCTTGAAATAGATCTATACTAGTCTCCCTTTATTTATGTAAAAATATAACATATATATATATAACCCGGGCCCCTTGCCTAACAAGGCAAGTGATTAAACCTATGAGCCACAGGATTCTAATCCCATAAGGGTGTGGCTGGCTGATGAGAGCTAAATAGCTTGAAATACTCGTCTCCCTTTATTTATGTAAAAAAATATAACATATAGAAACGGACTGTCATTTGTAATTTATTATTATTATTATTAGTATTATTATTATTATTATTATTATTATTATTATTATTATTATTATTATTATTATTATTATTATTATTATTAAATGTACCTTTCTTGATACAATACTATTTTCATTGCTAGCTTGGACTTTGGTTTTTCCAAAGGCTGGATTCAGAAAACACAGTAATTTGCCTGTTTATGCAGTGTATAAATTCAGACTATTGATTGTAAACCAAGGTTCATAGTTTAGTTTTTATTTGAACCAAGCCTACTACTGTTTATTCAGCTTATTCATGATTAAGCAAAATGTGACTTCATTTTTTTACATGTTTACTTAGGTGTGAGTTCTATTTAAATAAGGAACTTGAGTTTATACATTATGGTAAATCACAATTGTGTTAGTGTCTATCCATAAAGAAACTTTATGGGTTTAAATTATGTGTGAAATGTATGAATCAGAGAGGCTTTGCATATAATGCTAAACTATGATTAGTTTTATCATGACTTGTTGACTAAATCACAGTTATTTGTGATAACTGTGATTATGTGTGGCTTATTTAGTTCTGGAGTTCGTATATTATGCGGCTTGTTTTAGTTCTGGAGTACGTGTATTATGCAAACCCAATCACTGCAGAAAATTACTGTTTCTGGCTTAATGTATTGTATGAATCAAGCCAATTGTTGGTTGAACAACACATTGGTACAGCAAAGTTTCAAATGCTACAGCTGCTATATTTAAATAAATAAGGTTAATCTTATTTTCAGAAGATATTGGTGGATTTCAAATGTGGACAGAATCAGTGTTTAATATAATATTTTTAAAAAAGTCTTTAACACTGAACATAACACAGCACTGAACTTTTCTGCATTCTTTGGCCCATAGCATGAAAAGTATTTGAATTTATCCTGTTAGCTGTGTGGACCATGAATCCTCTCTTTTCTAGACATTGGTTTTAGAAACTGATGCAGCTCTAAGTTACACCATTTCTGTACCAATGCATTGAAATGCCTCTGTGTATACAAATATTTGTTACTAAGGTCAGATAGAAGTAAGCATCAGTATTTAATTCTGCTCAAATGTTTCCCAATAAAATGAAATTTTAACTTGTACAAATCAACTTTTTTTCTGTGAATTTCACCATTTGGCAGGGATTATGGGAAGGAAGTTTGCCAACAAAACTGAAATCCTCTTGTTTATATTACAGTGAGCTGTGAGAACAGCAAAAAAAAAAAAAAAAAAATCTGATACTTTTTGTTGTGCTTTCCAAATAACAAAATGAATATTTCAGCTTATTTTTGCTGGGTTTCTCCGCTCTGGCCCTGAAATGCTGATGCAGGACTAACAGTACTTGATAATAATGTGTATATGAACTATACTAGATCTAAATGCTACACTTAAACTTAAGCAGAAAACATTGTCCATCCAACACTATAGCTAAAACACCTCCAAAAGGTGAACTCTCAAAACAAATAATAAAGTATAGTGGTGATGATGGATTGAATATTTATAGGGCTGTATCATTTCCTCCATTTGATTCATTTTTCTCCACTATGTAAACCTGTATAAATATGTAGGTTTTTTTTAAATCAATCCATTCATTTTTAAAGCATGCTCATAAAGTATTCACATCTTTATGTTTGCCTCCTTCCAGACTAACCCCCAAACATTTGGTTTCTTATACTAAAGCTTTGTGTGACACTTCTGTGACCCCATAAAATTCAATACAGCTACCAACAGACAAAAACATAACTTGTTATTATTATCAGGCATCTTTGTCATGTATGCAGAAGGGGAGAAAGTTGTGGCTTTCCCCAAATTAAAGCTTCCAAGACCCTCTATCTGGCCAGCCGGCCAGCCAGCCAGCCAGCCAGCCAGCCAGCATGAGTATTGTAGTACATCAACAAGTTCCCTACCTTGGCTTATTAAGTCAACCTCAAGTATTTTGGGGGGTAAGGGAGTCATCAAAAGAAACATCAGCTCATGTGAAGGAGGGCTGCAAAATTCCAGACACATATTAAATGGCAGCAAAGATATACAGATGCCACCTTTTTGGTGCCATTGCCTGGATTTTTGCAGTCTAAATGTGGTATCCCTGTGCGGACCTGCATAGAATTGCATTCTTAATAATGCAGGCAGTCCTCAGTTAATGACTGTCCTGCTTAGTGACCATTGAAGGTTATGATGACACTGGAAAATACCTTATAACCACTCCTCCCAATTTCAGCCCTTCAGAATCTTGTGATTAATTGTACCATTTAGAGTCTTACTAGAGAGGATTAAAGGAGCCTGTTAATATGCCAGGTTTCTCTGTTCTCCAGGTTGATTGCACTCCCCCCAACCCAAAAACCAGCCTCTACAATACAGTACTAAAGTAAAGCACTCCAGAAATACAGGTTTCCCTCAGACCTCCCAATAAAGCAGCCTTAGTTTTGTTATTGCCAGATTGTCTTTTGAAACATTCTAGCAGTAAGCCTTGTGTTTATTTGCATGTAGTCTCAGCAAATGACAGGGATCATAAATCTGGGCCTGCTGATTACACGTTCTACATCAAGATCACTAAGCATATGAAATTGTTTCCAAACTTCAGGTGAAATAGCTGTATCTGAGATTCAATCTATGCTTTACACAGGGGGTCTCTATTCTTTTCCTTTTTAACTGAAACATAATCATTTCTGATGTGTCATTTTCCTGGTCTTCATCATCCCTTGCCAGATCTGTCCGTGCCTTATGGAAGGAGTATTTCCCCACTGGGCAATCTGCAGGAAATAACATGAAGATGGAAAGGGGAGAAGAGCTAAACAATCACTTCAACCTCTCTGGATAAACTCAGCTCCCCTGCAGCTGGATTATATTCTTCCTATCCCCTCCAATGAGGAAATGGTCATGGATAGAAAGCATAATGTGCAGCTGTTGTTTTTTTTAAAATAGTGCTGACTAGAGGCAGGGTAAGCCTACTTCACAAGATTACCTCATTTCATATTTCAAATCAATATATAAACCAAGGCTTAATTAATATTAAAAAAATTAGTACTCAAAATTTTGCAATGTAGGCTGACAGAAAGAAAAAGAATGTATTATAAATCTTAAAAAAACATTCCTACAAATAAGGTACAGGGATAAGTTGTTTGCATAAGATGTGTGATAGATAAAATCAATGTCTGAATAAGTAAATACATAAATGCATACATGCCTAACTAAAATTTTATTTTGACTGATGAAGTTACTTGGATGAGTAACAAACGTATTAGCTTAACAAACTTTGGTCCAATTGCCATGATTTAACCTTTTTAGATATTTTTGTCCTGGATGATTGGGAGCCTTCATTTACATATCACAATATGTCTTACACATTGTCTTACACATTGTAAGTTACACATTGTCTTACACATTGGCAAGAAAAATCAGAACACAAAATACAAGCTGGGTGGATACGACCTCGTAGATGACCCTCACTCTGTCAAGGACCTTGGAGTCAGGGGTGGGTTCTAACTTATCTCGCTGCCGGTTCGCTTCCTCCCGCGCCGCATGGGTGTGCCGCGTGGGCGCGCATGCGCAGTGCAAAAAGATTAAAAAAAATCCCCCCCCCAAAAGCCAAGAACAAGATGGCGACGCATGCGCAGTGCCGGAAACTCGGCTTCTGCACATGCGCAGAAGAAAAAAACCTGGAAAAATCCCCCCCCCGAAAAATTTAAAAAAACATTCCAAAAAAATAAAATAAAAAAAAGATGGCGGCGCCCACGGACCGGCACCGACCAAACTGGATCCGTGATGTCACCAGCGGGTTGCTACCAGTTCGGGTGAAGCGGTCCGAAACGGGAGGAACCCACCTCTGCTTGGAGTACTCATCTCTAATGATCTAAGTGCCAGAGCCCACTGTAACAACATTGCCAAAATGGCATTAAAAGTTGTTAACCTAATCTTGCGTAGCTTCTTCTCTGGTAATATTGTACTGCTAACTAGAGCATACAAAACATTTGCTAAACCAATTCTCGAATACAGCTCATCTGTCTACATATCGGACATTAATACAATTGAGCAAGTCCAGAGATATTTCACGACAAGAGTCCTCCACTCCTCTGCTCGCAACAAAATACCTTATGCCACCAGGCTTGAAATTTTGGGCTTAGACAACTTAGAACTACGCCGCCTTCGGTCTGACCTAAGCATAGTACATAAATTTATCCGCTACAATGTCCTACCTATCACTGACTACTTCAGCTTCAACCGCAATAATAC
>QLTV01003776.1:889046-907815 GCA_003457575.1 Thermophis baileyi
GAAGTAAAGAAATGTCTCAGATTAACAAACTTTGGTTTTGTTGCTTTGATTTAACCTTTTTTTTTTAGATACTTTTGGCCTGGATGGTTGAGTCTTCATTGACATATTGCAATATGTTTTGGGGAGAAACCCCTGCAGTTGGTGTGGTGAGAGTTAATACATTCCAAAGAATCTGTCTGCCTAACTGATTTTTTATTTTGACTGATGAGGTTGCTTGGATGAGTAAGGAAACATTTCAGATTAACAAACTTCGATCCAGTTGCCATGATTTAACAGTGTTAGATACTAAATGCACAAACATTTACTACAAATGTATGAAAATCCTCAGCTCTTATTCCCCACCCCCGCTGCTATTCATGATAAAATTTCATGTCCTTTTTTTTTTTTTTTTGGCCTGACAGCAGATAAATTCACAGTTCTGCAAATGTCTTAGTCAACAAATCCATTGCAGATACATCATGTAGAATGGCTGAGAGAAAATACGCAAGACAGCGGAACTAAGTGGCCAAAATTCACTGGTGGGCAGAAACTTTTTGGCAGGCCAAAAGGGAGCAAGAGCCAAATTCTTGCCATTTGATACAGTATACTTGACGGAGTTACAAAAATTAGGTAACAGGAAGCAAAGCTGGCAGATTGACAAAAATGAAAAACGGAATGAAACCAAACCTAACCAATCTCCTGGAGCCTAGATTTCTAACACATCAAACTATATGGCTGAAGTCTAGAGAAGAGGCTTTCGTTTGCAAGAGAGAGAATGCAGTATTTTCTTTGCAACCTTCCCAAGGACAGGAACAATAAACTTTAGATCACCAGACAGGGCACAAACTATATTTGCTTCTTTTTAATGATGAGTGGGAAAAGTTTGACCCTCCAGATACTACTAATTTACAACTCTCAGCATCTTTTCCCACTGATCATGTTGACCAGTGCTGCTGGAAATTATAGTTCAGCAACATTTAGCCATAGTTTTCCCCACTTCTGCCTTATTTGAATCAAGTTTAGTGCTTTCTGTTCCCTGAATTCTGTAAAATAAAAGCTATTGATGATATCTGGAATTAACTGAATTTTGGGGAAATTAGGAAGCTGGTTCAACAACCTCTATTCAGTTGCATTTCATCAGATGTCCACATGGAACTAAAAAGCATTCAAAACTGGGCAATTGAGGATATTGTTCATCTTTCTCTTTCTCTTATACCTGTACACGGTGTCAGTTATATCCTGCCATTCCACTGCTTCTTCCTCTCTTATTTTTTTCTCATTCTCCATTTTCACACACAACCTGTAAGGCTAGACAGAGAGGCTATGACTGGCCAAAGATCACCCAGCAAACCTCATAGAGAGAGATGGTATCATTGGGCTGTGAGATGCATGGCAGGATCTTGAGACTTAGTCCTACTTGTAACTAATTGGAGAATTACTACTGGACAAAGTGCAGTGACATGCTCTACGTCCTGTGGGACTTAGGTTAATATCTGCTCCCCCCACCCCACCCCAGAAGTATCTTTACAGTATTTCTGAAGGAGAGAATCAGTTTGGTGTAGTGGTTAAAGCTCTAGGTTAGAAACCAGGAGACCATGATTTCTAGTCCCACACTAGATAAAAAGCTAGCTAGAGTGATCTTGAGCCAGTCACTATCTCAGCCCTACAAAGAAGGTAATGGCAAGCCACTTCTAAAAATGTTGCCAAGAAAACTGCAGAGACTTGTCCAGGCAGTCACAAAGAGTCATGACTGATTCAAAGGTGCATGCACATACACAAAGTCTCTAAAGCAGGGGCCCCCAAACCTTGGGCTGTAGCACACTACTAGGCCGTGGCCTATTCAGAACCGGGCCACACGAGCGGCAGGCTAGTGTGCATGCATGCACGCACAGTTTGACTTCTGCAAGTGGTGGGCTGATGCATGCACAACTCAACTCGCGCAAATCGAGCTGCATGCATGTACGTGCCACTTGTGCAAGTCGAACTGTGTGTGGATGTGCCCAGTTTCCCTCTCCCCCCCTCCCCCGACATTTGGGCCACCAAGTCACAAAGGTTGGGGATCGCTGTACTAAAGGAAAGGAAAGCAGGTCTGGGACTAAAAATCAAATTCTGCCCATTAGCACAAAATTACATTCCAGCCTGCAGCTTTCTTCATTTGCCTCTCACTATAAAGATAAGGAGTTTTTGCTTTCAGTAAGTCAAGTTAATGGTTAATATTCAAGCAGAACTTTTAGTTTGTAAAAGATAGAGACAATAAAGCTGTTGTAGTTGGCTATTTAGTTTTTGTAGCAGACAGTAATCTTAGCATTTCTTTCATATAATTAACCTTAAAATAGGCATCCTATAGAAATTAGAGCTGATGGAAGATATGGAAGGTGATTGAATAACAAAGCATACCTTTTTTGAAAGCTACTTTTCAAGAGGCAGGAAAGACTCTTTTCTTGTTTCTCATTAGGCTATATTCACAGAGGCAATCTGTTCTCCGAATCTTGAAATGGTACAATCCGGAAAAACTTTTGCGTGTACTTTTATGATTGTGAGGACTGAATCAGTTCTGCCCATATATTTTCTTTAGGACATTGTGCATATGTACAATTTTATATACCCTGGACATACTTAAATAAGGGGGATCATGTGGGCAAAATTAAGCATTTCCTATGATTACACTTCTATTACCCAATTTTTGACCAGGAATTGTACATATAGTGGGTGGTATGAACAGTCTCTCACTTGTGCATCTATAATTGTGGGTGGGATGCCACCTGCATTGAAAGAAGTAGGGATGTGCCATATTTGGTCATATTTGACAACTTTGGCTTCTTTCCAGCCTTCCTTTTTGAGTCTGATTGTTGAGAACATAGCAGTTAAGTTCTCAATTATCAATTGATTCAACTGATTATCTGGATCACTTCTAATCAGAATTTAGGGCTGATCATGGAACAGAAATAGCATTGCCTTCACTGGTGGGTGCCTTTTGTAGCAATCTGAATGGGAGGACTATGCCCCATTTGGTTTTATTAGATCTCTCATCAAGCATGGCTACATTCCTCTGGACTACCTATCATAGCTGGGAGTTCAAAGGAATGTTTTTCAGTGTTTTCACTTCGACTTGAGCAGGTGGTGCCAGGTAGTATTTATGGAAGAAGAGCAATTTAGCCCTTAGTTGTTTCAATGTGTCTATCATGTTGTTTGGTTTTCTCCCTGATTATTTATTTATTACCAACTCTGACATATAACACTCAAATTTGGATTATTTTTTATTATTAAACGGAATAATCAAAATTAAAACCAAAAACAGTATAAACCATTGTGTGGATCAGGAGTCAAACATTCTGAAAATGTCATTAAAATATGAAACCACTGGGTGAAGTCATTTGTTAGCTTGGGGTTCAGTGTCATCAGTATAATAGTCAATTGTAGGTTGCTATCCCAGCTTGGTTGGTGAACCTATGGAAAATCTGAACTACGGCCTAGATGCCATAGGAGAATACATGAAGAGAAATATTAAATGAAACCTAGTATGATAGTGGAACTGTTCACTTATGAGCATCTGGGGTATTCAGGAACATTTATGGTTCACTCTGCCCCTGAAAGAGAGGCATGGACCAGAGGTATGGACCAGAACTAGCCCTCATATTGTGGATCACTGGGAGCATGCATGGTTCTAACCAGTGGTGGGTTGTGAAATATTTTGCCACCGGTTCGCGCTTGCGCATGCGCAGAAGCATCCCGGGCGGGTGGGCACAGCCTCCCTCCACCAGCGCTACCATTTCTAAGAACCGGTCCGAACCGGGAGCAACCCACCGCTGGTTCTAACTTTTCTGATCTTTCAGAAACATTTAGGAGTATTTTAGCAGACCATTGGAGTGAAGGTTCTGAGTGGCCATATAGTTTCTTACATGTGTTATGTTGGTTTCAACTTTTTTCTTCTTCTTGTATTCCACCCAATTTCTGTTGGGATGATCTATAAATACCATAAATGAATAACAAACAAATGATTTGCTTAGACTCAACCAGGGATTTTGTAAGGCAGCTGGTAGCCAATTTGGCAATAAATCTCTGTCTCCAGTTGCCTCTTTAGAACAAGGTGTGTACACTCTAAAATAGCAAATAGCAGAGTCCAAGAATGGGAAGTCTGCAACATTCCTGCACAAGTATCAACTAGCAAGAGGCAAACCTTTTACAGCCAGTTCTATATTCTGCCTGTTCTTTGTGTTGGACGACAGCTTATCCATTTGTTCTATTATATGAGTATGATATTATCTATTTTATTGGAGGCTGATTAGGTAATTAATAAAAATAATGCTGAAATCTGTGGTTGTTTGATCTGATTTCCTCCATAAGTAGAAGGAATAGACCCAGAATTATTATATCCCAATGAGTTGTATTTGCCTCATATCTTTCCTCAGCATTTCCATTTGCCCTATGGATCTTGGATGGGGAAACTGGGTTCCTGCAGGAGAACTAGCCCTTCCATACAGGCCACAAAAATTGGGATCGCCACTGGACACCAGAAGTGGGTGAGATGTTTTTGTATCTCTTTGCTTTTATTTAGTGGTTGGCTAGATTATTGAAGCCTAGAGGTGGAAGGTCCCATCAGAGTAAAAGATAATTGTCATTTTTTTCTGTGGCACTCTAGCACACATTAAAAATGAAATTCTGTTGCCAGAATAAAACAATTCTTATTCAGGTCATAATAATATTCTGCCCTCTAAAACAATACTATAACATGGAAACAGGGAAAGGACATTCAAGATGAAAAAGAAAAAAAAGAGCAACAGCGTGGGAGAATAATAAATGGAGGATGTTCAAAAATATCGTATGAGCAATTTGAAATAACTTATAAAAGACACGTCTTAAATCTTACTGCCCCACACACTTTCTGAATGAAAAATGACCCACCCAATTGTCATCCTTCCTTTTCCCACCCACAATTCCCTGTTCTCCTTGCTCTGTTGCGACTTGGCATTGTTGCTGCTCAGTAACAAAGGTTATTTTAAAAGATCCCCTCTGCTTTTCCAAGCCAGGCCAGAGTTTTGCACTGGCTGGATGACCAGCCCGAATGATATTCTGCCAGGTTTGACTTGGCACTCTTCAGACCTTGCTGGAGACAGTGGCCTTGAAGAAACAGCCTTTACAAGCCAGAAAGGAAAAGCTTCTTTCCTGAATCGATGACCGCTTCCCTCCTGCTAAACTGAGAGGAGAGATGGCAGATTCCACTCCCTGCTCGCTTCCTCACTGATCTGTGTTGTGCCCTGCCCTCATATATTGAATTTAAAGTGGAGAAAAGTTAGTGGAGAAACAGACAATTAGATTTTGAAGGAAATATTTTGGTGAAACTTATCCAAATAGCCGAGGTTTGGCCGCAACTCTCTATCAAAGGTATACACTGAGGAAAGGTAGGGAGAGGAAATATACTTAAAAGGTATTATTTTCATTTAATCATATCATTTTTGTAAATATTTTTTATGACAGGATTTAACATTTTATAGTGACTTATTTCCTCTCTGGGGGCTTTATCATTGTTGTGTAGGCTCAATTTATTCATCCGGAACTGAAAGCAATTGGATTGGGTATTTTTTAAAAAACTACAACTTTTTGTTGTAGACAGCAATAGAGCAGGAAATGAGGAACAAGATATCCTGTTAATAATTGGTATGAAAACCCATTGGAAGATAGAGGAAACGAGGCAGATTAGATGTTGGTTATCAGCATCCTTTCAGTCAGTCTTCCCCAATCTGTTACCTTTATAAGGGTGTTGGACTTCCTTTAGCCTAACAAACAAGTTCATGGTTTGTTCTGGTTGAGGCTGATGGGAGCTTTAGTTCAATAGATCTGCAGGGCATCATGTTCACCAATCTTATTTTAAATGAAAGCTGTATTGGAAACTTTAGTTTACTTGCTGATTCAACCCAATGTGATTGGCATGCCAAAGAGGGCCCTGAATGAAGCGGATCATCTGGACCCTTGTCAGTCTGAGTTCAGGCTGGGGTATAGCATTGAGATAGCATTGGCTGCCTTTGCTATGACATTTGGAGGGCCCAGGATGGGGCAGTGCAGGTGTCCTTGTTCTTCTGGATGTTTCAGTGGCTTTTAATGCCATCAACCATGGTATCCTTCTGCACCAGCTTTAGGGGTTGGGAGTGGGAGGCACCATTTTGTGGTTGGTGGCTCTCCTCCTTCTGGCTGATTAGAGTTGGAGTTGGTGGATGAGAAGAGGTTGAGCACTATACCCTTGCATTTTTGGGTGCTCAAGACTTGGATCTTTCCTGTCTCTTCTTTATCATCTACATCAGGATCTGGCCCGCAGGGCCGACCTGGAAACAGCGAAGGACTGGCCTGTGCAGCCCCACCTGAGCTTCATTTTTCCTGGCAGAGGGTTGCAGGAGGACGTCGCAGCTGAAAACGGAGCTTGGGAGCCCGTTTTCACTGATAGAGCGCTCAGGTCACCACAGGCGCCCTGACACAAGTGATGTCGAGTTGGCCATGCCCGCCCTGGCCACACCCACCCCAGCCCCCCTCGGGCGTATCAGTAGCGCCGCCTGCCAGTGGGTCGGAGAACCGGTAGTGACGGCAGCGCGAGGCTTCGCCCACCCACCTGGACGCCACCATTTTGGTTGTTTTACCCTCTGCGCATGCGCAGAACACTTTGCACATGCGCAGAGGGTAAAAAACCCAAAATGGTGGCGTCTGGGCGGGTGGGTGAAGCCTCACGCTGCTGTCGCTACCGGTTCTCCGACCCACTGGCAGGCGGCGCTACTGGTACGCCCGAACCGGGAGCATTGCCCCCGAGGTCAAACACAACCCTGATGTGGCCCTCAATGAAATCAAGTTTGACACCCCTGCTCTAAATGAAGCCAGTGGGTAAGGTCCTCTGATGGCACAGAGTATGGTAGTATGCTGATGATACCCATACATTTTCACCTGTAGTCAGGTAGGTGATTCTGTTGCAGTGACATGACCATGGGGATGCTGCAATGGTCATAAGTATGAAAAACTGTCATAAGTCACTTTTTTCAATGCCATTGTAACTTTGAATGGTCGCTAAATGAACTGCTGTAAGTCGGGGACAACCTGTAAGAACGTCAGATACTGGGGGAGGGAGGATTATATATATACATATAAACATATATATTGTACTCTGTACAATATGTGTACAATACATATACTGAACTCAGTTAATAGTATAGCAGTTTAAAATATTTCCAGAAAACATGTAACAAAGATATGTAATACAATTTAATATCATGAAGGATAGAATATAATATGTACCTAACTAAATATATGAGGTTAAATAGGAAATAGCATACAGTACTTTGTCCACAAAACTTATGTTCTAATATTCTGTGAATAGATCTGAAAGAAGAGGGTGGATTAAGAAGAGACGAAGATACAAACAGATACCAGGCAATAAAGTTTAAATCTATTCCAAATAAAACCTGAGGCTTTTGCTTCAGAAAATAATTCCACCCCCTCCCCCACCCCCACCCCCAATAAGGGATATTTAGGAAACACCTAGCCATGTTTTTCCCCCCCTATTTCTGCCTCTTTCATGAAATCATGTAGAGGAGTTGTCATTAGTCTTATAAAGTTCTCACTCCTTTCTTCTCACTTTCTATTTCAAAAGGGGAAAAGTCAAAATAGCTGCACAGGGCCTTTTGAATGGCAGTGCTATGAGTTCTCTGTGTGGAAACACCTAAAATGTTTTAATTACACTAAGTGTCACTTAAGTATATGAATTGTGCCTAGTTACTAGTGAAAATCTGTTAGACTGTTTGCATCATTATCTTGTTCTTGCAGTCCTTAGAGGCCCAGAAAAATAATAAAATAAAATAAAGATTTCTATCTGCAATACAAGTAGTCCTTGATTTACAACAATTCATTTAGTGACCGTTACAATGACACTGAAAAAAGTGACTTACGAGCATTTTTCACAGTTACAACCTTTGCAGCATCCCCATGATCATGTGATCAAAATTCAGATGCCTGGCAACTGGTTCATACTTATGACTGTTGCAGTGCCTCAAGGTCATGTGATCAGCTTTTGCAACCTCCTGACAAGCAAAGTCAATGGGGAAGCCAGATTCACTTAACAACCAAGTTACTAACTTATCAACTGCAATGATTCACTTAACAACTGTGGCAAGAAAGGTCATAAAATGGGGCAAGACTCACTTAACAAATGTCTCACTTAACAACAGAAATTTTGGGCTTAATTGTGGTTGTAAGTTGAGGACTGCCTGTATTGGTCAGATAGGTGGCCAGAGAATAAGTTTCCATTCATTAATTAATTTTATATAGCTTTCCATCTGACATAATGACTCTGGGAAGCTCACTTTGTTTATTATTTCTATAAAACAGCAATTTGGATGTTGAATTTAACTTTTACTTTACTTTAGGCTATCTATTTGTTGTATTATAATTCACCATTTCAGAGTAAATGTCTTTGTTTCATCTCTCTTTTCCTCCATAACATTTTTTCCTAAAAATGTCTCCCTAATCGGGCAAACCCAGTAAAGACTGATAAACTAGCCCAATTTTACAAAAGTGATAGAAATGTAGGATATGGAAAGAGTGATGACAATTAAGAATAGAGAGATATTTTGAGGTATCAATGATCTTGGGAGGGAGGATGGATTGGAGATGGTGGCAAGTTGAGAGCAGAAACCCTTTTGATTACCATCACATTCTCAAAGTAAATATACAATATACATCTTTTTCATTTTTATTTGCAGGAAATACAAAGGGTGAGATTTTCCTTTCAAAATATTGCCTGGGAAATAGATTTTGGCCTATCACACAGTACAACATACAGTAAGCTTCGACTAAATGTGGTTATGATGGGAATGTATACTAAATCTGTTTGCCTATGTTATCATGCGCATGTTGTTAGTGGTTGTGGTGATACTGACTCATTGGATGACTGATGTACTCGTGGCTGGGAATATTTTTGGCCTGGGAATGATGGCATCCGTGGTAACTCCGCTCTCTTTTCTTACTGTTAATGAAACTGTAAAATGTTGGGGTTTACTTGCATCAGTGTTTAACAAAGGAGTAATTGACTGAATCATTTGCTTTCTGGCGCTTCATCACAAAGACTCATCTTGAACTTGGAAACCTAGAAATTGAGAACAAATAATACTGCTGCAGCTCACCCTATGAGCCATGAAGTTGCTTGGCCCTCAAGTAGCTTCAGCTGCCGTCAGCATAGCGTGTCATCTTCTGATGCATCAAAAAGGAGTCAACCTGGCTGGCTTTCATGTTAAGTAGGAATGACATTTGTGGTAGGGCTTAGTGGGACTCCTTTAATCTTCCTAATCTAAGACTTGCTCACATATGTAGAAGCTCTTATGCTACTTGTGTTTATTTGCCCTTTCTCTTTGCTTCTAAGTATTAACAGGATTCTATAGAGGCTGGGTTTTTTGGGGGGGGGGTGTTGGGGGGAAATGTGTGGAATGTAAAATTATACATTTTTTTAAAAAGAGTTATTTGTTTTGTCCAAGGCTGTTTATGTTAAAAAAGGAAGACTAATAGTCCACAGAATTATTTCAGTATCTCCATATTGTGATGAGAGAGGATGTCTATACTACACTGCATGTTACCCTGAGATACTCATTATGACAGCTGTTTAGAATTATCTGAAACTTTAATTCAGGCAGATTATACTGCCCTAACTCTATATAAGGAGATATATCCTTCTGTGGTCGTTTTAAAGACAGTCTGTTGTCATTCTGTTTTGGCAGTTAGAGTGGTACGGTTTGTGACCTAATTTTGAATGTCACTGAGGAATGGTCTATCTTTTAAAACATGCATTAAATGTAAAACTTAAACAAGGAAATACAAGTATTGTCAAGTATTTATCTGTTGAGAATGAGGGACAATTACCCTAACTGAGGGCTCATCTAGATAGCTTTTCTGCCCTGACTCAGAGAAAGCCCAGTTATCATTTGCTGTGGTTGTGTCCTCACAATGATGCTTCCATTTTTATTGCCAGTCTGACACTAGCAATGGGATGTTGCAATAGAATAGCAATATTCTACGTTTTATGGAAGAGGAGCCTCTGGATGCCAGCAATCTGTGGGGTTCTAATTAGTCTGCTGTAGACCTGTCTCCTCCTATGTGGTCCCTAGGCCCCTCGTGTCCCCTCCATGGCCACTTGTGCTGAGTTTGTTAGAGAGACTGGGCCAGTATTTCTCAACCTTGATGACCAGAAAATGTATGTACTTGAACTCCCAG
The DNA here is from genome assembly GCA_003457575.1 of Thermophis baileyi. Taxonomy (NCBI): domain Eukaryota; kingdom Metazoa; phylum Chordata; class Lepidosauria; order Squamata; family Dipsadidae; genus Thermophis; species Thermophis baileyi. Next base: position 899,262 of record QLTV01003776.1, read on the forward strand.
AATTCCAAAGCCAGCTTGCTAACTGGAGAATTCTGGGAGCTGAAATGCACCACATCTTCAAGATACCAAGGTTGAGAAAGACTGAACTGCACCTTTCTGTTTCACCATAATGTATTTTTTATATTTGGTGGGAGGGTAGAGATGTAGGGCCAAATACAGGTTTACCAGGAGGTTGACATTTGCACTGGTAAGCAGTCAAATTCCTGATTTTCCCTCCTTCCTTAGGCAGAGCAAACCCCACTCAGATTCCAGGCTGATTTAAAGCAAAGACACAGCCATCTTTTTGGAAATAGGTCAACAGTTTTGTCTTCAAAGGACGATAGTTGCTTCTTTTTCATTAAACACTTTTTTATTTCTTTCCAACTCTCACTCCCACAATTTCTCCTCTCTCTGCCTGAACCCCAGAGCCGAGGTGGCGCAGTGGTTAGAGTGCAGCACTGCAGGCTACTTCAGCTGACTGCTAGCTGCAGTTCGGCAGTTCAAGTCTCACCGGCTCAAGGTTGACTCAGCCTTCCATCCTTCCGAGGTGGGTAAAATGAGGACCCAGATTGTTGGGGGCGATATGCTGCCTCTGTAAACCGCTTAGAGAGGGCTGTAAAGCGCTATGAAGCGGTATATAAGTCTAAGTGCTATTGCTATTGCTATTGCTATTGCTATTGTTGTTGTTTTAAAAACAAGCATAGGAAGAATTTAAAAAGGAAAGTTTGAAGATGTGGTGATGAAGCAATTTTTGATGGTTATTATTCCTTTCTTTTCTGAAATAGCTACATCAAAAATCTGCAGCACATGTTTCCTATCTACTCTGATCTTGTAGAGTCCTTTTTAATTGTTTTCATTTTGCTTGAAACAATAAAGCCTGTGTGGATGGGGAAGAGCCAATTTCATTTGTGTTCTGTGTATCTATCTACTTCTTTATTAAAGATGCTTATGTTCTAGATCAGAATCGCACTTGCACTCATGGGTACATATATATAGTTGTACAACTCCCTTCCTTAAACATTGACTTAATTTTAGAAAAGGTGGAGAAGGGAGAAGGCAAACCAGCTTTCTACAAACATGGATCTCTGATGTTGAAGGTGGAGGGATAAAGAGAAATAGAGGAAAGACTGAAAGAAGAGGAATTTATTCCCTCTTCCAGTCGATTCCACAGAATAAAATCATTAGTACAAATGTCTATGGAGATTCTTAGTCATCCAGGTCATGGTTCTCCCAAAGGTGCTTTTCAGCTCTTCAGAGCCGAAGAAGCTTCTTGGATGAGAAGCAAAAGTCTTCAAAGAAAAACCAGAAAGTCCAGTTGCCTCTTGAAAAAGCACCTTTGGGGCATCAGTACAAATGCCCCAAAGGTGCATTTAGATGTACTATACCAGTGATGGCGAACCTTTTTGGCACCGAGTGCCCAAACCGGAATGCGCGTGCATGCGTGTGCATGTGCGCGCGCCGGAGTGCCGGAAACCTGAAGACTAGCTGGCCAGTGCGCGCATGCCTGTTTTTTGGCCATTTTGGGGGCCATTTTCAGGCCATTTTTCGGACCATTTTCCAGGCCGTTTTCAGGCCCTTTTTCAGGCCGTTTTTCAGGCCGTTTTCAGGCCATTTTTGGGCCCAAAAATGGCCTGAAAACAGCCCGGAAAATGGACCGAAAAAGGCCTGAAAAACAGCCGGAAAACAATCCGGAAAATGGTCTGTTTTTTGGCCATTTTTCAGGCCGTTTTCTGGCACTCCGGCACCCGTGAAGGCCAGCTGGCCGGAAACCAGAAGAGCAACCACATGCATGCCAGAAACCAGAAGAGCAGCTGGTGACGGCGTGCGTGCCCACAGAGATGGCTCTGCGTGCCACCTTTGGCACGCGTGCCATAGGTTCGCCATCACAGTACTATACATTCCCCTTTCCGCTATCTTTCATGTATTTTTAAGGAAAAAAGAGAGGATTCTTCAGGAAAAAATAGAAACCTCAGATGACCCAGGGAAAGAAAGATGCAAGGCCAAGGAAATGCAAGGAGAAAGTTGAAATGCAGAAGTAAGGCCCAGGGTATTGGGGGCTCAGCCCATGGAATTGCTTTTTCCAAGCCCAGCCCAGCCCAGCCCTGAGAAACAGAGAACCCATCAAGACCTGAAAAGAACCCCTGTTACTTTCTGTGAGGTCAGCAACAGCACTGGCCTTTGGGATGAGGCATGATTAAAGATTGATTAAGTGGGCAATATATTTTCTACTGGCATTTCCTGGAGGATGGGAGAAATTAGGAAAGTGCATTACTTCTGTTCTGTGGATGAGCCCTGAATGGTTCTGAATTATTGACTTTATTTTCCCTTAACTTCTCTTATTATTTTCATAAAATCTGTGTGGATGTTGTCCCATGAGTGTATACATCAATAGTTGGATAACCAGTTTTGGAAGAAAAGAGAAACCATCTAAGAAAACCACCATTTGCCACTGAGTTAAGGTCAATGAGATGTTTCTCCTGATACACCCCAGTTAACCTTGATGATGAGCATCAGACTATAAACTATCCCAGCTTTGTTGAACTCTGAGGATAACAGTGACAAAAAGAAGTGAAATTATAACTTTACTGGGTTACATTTTACTGCTAAAAGAGTGGGCAAGCTGTCATATTGCATTGGCGTTTTATTAAATAAAGTCAGACACCACGGTTGCCCAAAGGCCTAGGTATACTGTACTCAAAAAACAACAGCAGAGAAAGTTGTTGAAAGATGATGGACCTAGGAGCTGCGGAAGAGGTGGTTATTTGGTTCAGAAGCCTTGTGCTGAACCTGAACTCCAGATCAGAACTGGAAGACATCCTGCTAATTGGTTCTCTATAGCTTAAACTATGAGCCAATATTATATAACACTAGTAGCTGGATACCCATGCTTTGCTACAAAACTATGTGATCAGGCTTGATAAATTGACAGTTAAAGCTTGAAAATTAATGAGTAGTTACGATCAGGCTTGATACATTGACACTTAAAGCTTGAAAATTTATGTAGAATGTGTAACTCCTTAGCATCAGAGTGTGTTAATATAAGGCAACTGGCAGTTTGAACAGAGTTCTTTTCAGGTGGGGAGGGGGAGTAGAACGTCTAACTCCTTAGCATCAGAGCGTGTTAATAATAATATAAGAAATAACTAATGATCTGATGGTCATTTCCAAAAATCCTTTCTTAGCGAGCACCTAGAAGCCAAGAGGAAAATACTTGCCAAGTTTCAAGTTTGTAGGCTTTACGGTTCTGGAGATTTCGTGATGATGCATGAATGGTATTTGGCTTTTAGATATATATAGATTAGAAGCTAATGCAGGAATGTTTAAGATGCATCATGTCACCTTTTTATTTCATATCTTCACAAAAGGTAAGATGTTTTTCTCCCCAGAAATTCAGTAATTCTTACTATTCTCTATCATATTTATTGGCTTGTGCTGACTGCCTCAAAAATTCTGTCAAAATGGCCACCACATAGAGTTAGATATTGGATATTGGAGACAACAACACCACCATAGGAAAAAGAGAAGTGGCTAAATGAAGTAGCATGTAAAATATAAACTGAAATGTAGCAAAAAGAGTAAAGAAAATACTAGACTGCACTGGATGGTATTTATTATTATAGAAAAGTCAATTTTTTTGGGGGGGCAAGGTTTATTTTAGGGTAATAATTTGAAGTCTATTATTAACCATGGCCTTGATTCAGTGTAGGCTTATGAATCTTTTCCCACACTTGGATGAAAGTTAATATGTTCTCCTCAGTGGTGAAATCCAATTTTTTTTACTACTGGTTCTGTGGGCGTGGCTTGGTGGGCGTGGTGTGGCTTGGTGGGCGTGGCAGGGGAAGGATACTGCAAAATCTCCATTCCCACCCCACTCCAGGGGAAGGATATTGCAAAATCTCCATTCCCACCCCACTCTGGAGCCAGAGTCACTTGTTGAGATGGTGGCTATAGAAAATAAATAAATAAATAAATAAATAAATAAATAAATAAATAAATACATACATACATACATACATACATACATACATACATACATAAATAAATAAACAAAAAACAAAAAACAAACATAGCCTGGCTGTAGTGGAATTTCTCCTACTCTCCTTTTGACACTTCAAGATCAAACTAAATTTTGGGAGGTGGCCTTTGTGGAATGTTCTAAAACCTCAAAATAGCACAGCACATGGTGCCATCTGTGTCCTGAAGCTTGCTTTGTTCCCATATTTTCATTCTATTATACAGATAGTTGGATGAACATAGGTGGAGGGGTTGGGTTATACGTGGTCAAATGCTTTCCCCCCCCCATATTCTTAAGGAGAAAGTTCAGGTGAACAAGTATGTCATTGGACACTGTAGACACATGAAAAATTTACCTCCTCATTCTTAAGGAGATGCAAATCATATATAAAAAGTAGTATTTTGATTAACCCATTAATTGCCTCAAGTAAGGAACAGGAAGAGAAAGAAGAGTTGCATGAGATGGGAACAAAGCAGTACAGGTAACCCTTGATTTACAACAGTTCATTTAGTGACCATTTGAAGTTACAATGGCCCTTATGACAATTTTCACACTTACAACCATTGCAGCATCCCATGGCCATATGATCAAAATTCAAATGCTTGGCAACTGGTTCATATTTATGACATTCTGCAGTGCCTTGGAGTCATGTGATCAGCTTCTGCGACCTTCTGACAAGCAAAGTCAATGGGGAAATCAGATCCACTTAACAACCATGTTACTAACTTAACAACTGCAGTGATTCATTTAACAACTGTGGCAAAAAGGTCGTAAAATGGGGCAAAATTCACTCAACAAATGTTTCACTTAGCAACAGAAATTTGGGACTCTATTGTGGTCGTACATCAAGGACTGCCTGTATTCCTAAATATCATATGGGTAGCTATCAATTGATCAATTGATCTTATTTTTATGAAAATATAGGAACATTAAAAAGTCTTAGGACTTTTTGCATTAATAGTAGCTGGTAAATTTTAATTTTTATATTAATTAGAATAGACCCAGGAATATAAACAGAAAAAAAAATATGATGCTAAGTCAATCAATCATCTTGACATCTCAGAGAGAATATTTGGTATATTTGGTAATCCCTGTTGTACCAGAGCACTGCAATTAATCCATTCTACCAACAAGGACAAGATGACATATTCCTGAAGAAAAAAAGAAATAGCATAGCATAATTCTTCTCAATTCCCACACACAAAAGCCATGTTCATGTGTGTAAAAACAACATCAAAGAAAAGGAAAACTCTGTTTTTTAACAAAACACAGCCTGATGTTTTTGGTGTCCTTAAATTCCCCCAGTCCTAAAACATGTGAAATAAACAAGTCATGCATTAGCCCCAGGCAACTCTCCCCCAACCCCCCCCCCCCGTTGCCCTTTTCTATGCTCCCCATCAACCATTTCAATCTTTTGCATCCAGCCTGTTCACAAAACTTTCCTTTCTTAATTCTGTTTTAATTTCGAAAAGAAAATTACAAAGACTGAATTGATTTTTTTTTTAAAAATCCAATGCCAGCAGGAAACATAGGGACTGGTTAGTTCTCGGTTACAGAATAAGCCAACAAAGAGAATATTGTAGTAGTTTGGGTAAGCTTACCCAGAATTCTTTGCTTTCAAAGTGCATGTATATTTCATTTAGCAGCACAATGGAAAATCAGCAGCAGATGCACACTGGTTTTACGAGTTTGTAATAAAATATTCTCACAGGATTCCGTATCGCTGGATATTTTTGTGCAATTGAGAATGGCAGGATTATACCTTATAACTTACTCATAAAAGTGAGTTATGAGTTTTAGAAATACAGTTAAGTACAGCAGGACTTTTTGCAATCAGTAAAAGGTATCTGGCAAAAATGTCATTCTATCTGATGTTCAACCCTTTCAACTCCCCCTCCCCCCAATATTCGATGAGAAATTAGGTATCTTCAGCACTGCTAAGATTTATGAACAATCCTGTATGTTCAAGGTTCTCAATCATGTATCTTCAAGAGTCCTGCCAAAGGTTTAAATGCAAGTGATATATATTGAGTCCTTGCTGCTTAAAGCAAAAGAGCAAGAGAGCTGCAAAATTTCTTTGCACTTTCTCGACAATATTTATGAAGTAAGCTGCATGATAACCAGAGGAATAAAAAGTCATCCCCAGGTAATAGTAATATATCAAAATTCTGTGCATCAATAGTTCACGTTCTGGATCTTTTTATGGAACTCTTGATTAGTTTAGTTCAACTATGAATAAATGATAGATTTAAAGGTTTCCCCTGTCCAGTGGTGACTGACTCAAGGGATGGTGCTCATCTCCAATTCTCAGCCAAGGGAGCCTGTGTTATTGGAGAGATGTTTCCATCATCACGTGGTCCTCATGAAAATATGGAACACAGTAAACTTTCCTGCTGAAGTAGTACCTATTTATCTATTCTCATTTGCATGCTTTTGAGCTGCTAGGTTGGCAGGAACTGGGGCAAGTTAAGGGAGCTCACCCCGTCACACGGCACTCAAGCCTCAAACCTGGGCTGTCAGCTTTCCCGCTGTCAAGCTCAGCGTCTTAATCGCTGAGCCATCGTGCTAGTGCTGCCTGACGATAAAGATATGGATTTTTTAAATTATAAATACACACACACACACACACACACACGTGTGTGTGTGTGTATGCGCACGCACACAAACAAACACAAATATGGTATTTATATCTTTTCTTCCATAACAAAATTAAAGTTGACTCATACTGGGAGTTTCAGGTTGTCTATCTCTTCCCGCACCCCAATACACATACCAGCTATACTGCCTCATTGTGGCAGGGGGTATTTTGGGAGTGATGAGTGAAGAACCCTGCCAAAAGTATGTATTCCCAGAAGTGCCATCCAAGTGTGAAGGTCATCCCAGCTGTCTGGCTAAAAACATACAGACATGTATATTGAGTAGCAGCAATATAGAAAGATTCTGGAGGCAGATGATCACTTTAATGGGAAAGTAAAGCTAAACCACATGGTTAGAAAATTTTGAAATGATTAAAGAGATAGTGCTGGATGATGAACCCTTCAAGTAGGATGGCGCTCAACATGCTATTGGGGAAAAGCTTAAGAGTATGAATGACGTTGATAACGTGGCTAGATTAAAGTCTTTGGGACACCTTGTAGCTGATATTGTGATATAGGAAAACAAAATCCAAAACTGTCAAGGCAAAATTATAGTGGGAACGTGGGATATAAAAAGCATGAGCACCGAAAAGCTCCACACTGTGAAAAATGAAATGGAACGACTACAAATTGACATGTAAGGCATCAACATGTTGAGATTAATTGATTTTGGATGCTTTCAGTCAGAAAAATCACATGGTTTATTACTCAGAACATAAAAAACAAAGAAGGAGCAACATGGTTTTATAGTTCTCAAGAATATACCAAGAATACTACTTGATTGCAATGCAATCAATGACCAAATAATATGGATTAGACTTTGTGGATAACCCTCTAATATGATGATGATCCATGTTTATGCTCCAATGAATGATGCAAAATAAGATGTTGATCAATTTTATGATCACGTTCACTTTGAAATCAATAGAACATGCAAAGCAAGATGTGCTGCTTGGGATTGGAGACTGGAGTGCAGAAGTTGGAAATATTAAGGAAGAAAATGTATGACTTAAGAAACCGAAAGAAAGCAGGAGAATACTTACCCATTTTTCCTACTCCAGTGATTTCTTCATAGGTAATACTGTCTTCAGACAACCAAAACTATGTCTGTATATATAGATATCTCCAGATGGAGTGCATAGAAATCAATTTTGCTATATTATTGCTAAAGATGGTAGAGGAGCTTAGTTATAGTATTAAAGACATGGCCTAGGTGCCAACCAATTTCACTGATATTCTCTTGAGCACATACCCACCATTTTCAAGAAGAATATCAGAAATTGCTTTGAAGACCTGAACCTCATTAATAGAGAAAAAGAGGAACTGTGGAATGAACTTAAACAATTTATTAAGGATGAATGTGAAAAGAGATTGGCAAAAATGAATAAACAAAAGAAAGCAAACTGAATTTCACAATCTATCTTGGGAATTTCCAAGAAGAGAAGAGAAACCAATGCCAAGAAAGATAAAAATCTCAGGAAGGAACTTAACACAATGTTATAGACAACTGTTAGAAGAGACAAGAAGTATCTGTAAAGGTGGGTATGTAACTGAATGAATTATCTTTAGGACATAAACCCAGACAATGCAAAACCACATGGTAGGAAGAGCTGTGATCATGCTCAATTTCCTTTGCTATCAACAAAGTTTGAATTCCGCAGGTTAACATTACAAACTCACCAATGGCAAAAGTTATCTTCATTTGCTAAAAGAAGCTATACATAGATCTCTTCTATCCATCTGGAAAAAGAATGTCCCTACAGCAGGGGTGGGTTCCAACTTACCTCGCTGCCGGTTCACTCCCTCCTGTGCCGTGTGGGCACGCCTCTTGGGTGCATGCGCACATGTGCAGTAACAAAAAATCTGGAAAAAAAAGTCAAAAAAAAGATGGTGACCGCATGCACAGTGCCAGAAGTCAGCTTCT